>CAEFZX010022779.1:0-121144 GCA_903066825.1 Alfaro cultratus | reverse complement strand
TGAAAACCAAACTTGTCATTTTATTGCGTAACATTTAACGAGGAACGATGCTAAGAATAGCAGCTGTCAATCATAATGACTGGCAGCTCTCGGTGTAACAGTGAACAGTTTTTATCAGGTAAGAAGACCACCTCACCTTCTCCCCTTCACAATAAAAGTATACATTCGGGTGCGAAATATATACATTGTATACTTTATTAGTAAATGTAATTAGAAAGATATTGCATTACGGAGAAGGAATGCGTCCAACCATTGGTAACCATGGAGACAATGCCGCACCGTCATGTAGCCTAGCATGTATGGAAAAAACTGGTTAGCATCTCGTCTTTAGTACGTTTTTACTGCTTCCCCGGTTTAAGGGGAAACAGTGTTTATGACATAGTGCTATAAATCATGTGGTGTGAATTCAGACAAAGTCGGTAATTTGATCAACACATCAGGAGGTTCGGGTCGGTTTCTAAGCTAGCTGTTTCCAAACTTGGTAAATACCGCCGTTTATGAGCCCCGTTCACAGACACATTAGCTCGATTCGAACATGAATAAACTGGCAAAACAACTTTGGAAAACAATTTCAGTCGCTCTGTTCAATACTCCGTCCCTCACTCCCGACGTCTGTCATGGCGCTTCGAATGATTTAGTGACGAAGTTGCAAAAGTAGGTAGTTGATTTCACCAACCTTGCTTAGCTGGCCTTGAAAGCTAAACTTTAGCTTTAGGAGAAGCTAAAGTTTTTTCTATGCCTACATACCCCAGAATGCTGTGTGGTTCTGGATCAGAGCTAAGAAAAATGATTGGATATTCTATCAGATGTATTATCAATTGATATTAATCATGTGTCTATAGCGATATATATTGTTTTTGGTTTATTGTCCAGCTCTGACTGATAGCCTGTGTTTTAAAAATGAACAAGTATCAACTGGGGTTATCATAAATTGTCTCTAGCTGACAGGAAGTTGTACATGTGAGTGGTAGTACAGAGCTGTGTGAGTGTGAATGAATAATTTATACAAGCAGCGGTGTTTCTCTTTCTCACTTCCTTCTATTTCCATTTTAATGAAGGAAATTCCCCGTAGAGGATCATTCTACTGCCTGCATGTTGGGCAGGAAGCCAATGCAGGGTAAAAGCAGTAGATTTGAACCAGGATGTCGACAGAACAACGAGTGCTTTCTTTATCTACTCAGAAAGTGTGATGGTAAAGCACTGTGCTTTTGATCAGCTGCGAGTGTTACGTAAAGCCGTGTTAATTATGTAGAGAGACTCAAATGATTCCTCTGTTGACATGCTGTAAGTGTTTATTCTGTCATCTCATTTCAGCACAGCCAGCACAACAGACTGCCCTCCACTTTTCAATTGCAGGAAACTCCTGGAGAGTCAGAATCTCCTTTTTGCTTCCTCATGACATCACGGTATTATCGCTAGGGGAAACGGGGCAGGAAGTGGTTGGGAAGTTGAAAAGGGAAGGTCAAATGTGTCAGAATAAGGGGTGGCTCCCTTCCTGTGCCAGGGCCTCCTCTCCTGCATGGGCTTTAAAAACCTGGATGATTTTCTTTTTGGAATTAACCAGCAGAAGTCTTTCTTGAACCTGCTCCAGTCTCTTGATTTTATTTTATTTTTTTAAGGATTTTCACAATCGTTTTCCGTTTTTTTGTGCATCATTGGTGATGTTTCAGGAGAAACGGTTGGGTCACAGTAAGTCTGATGTGCCGCAGCGCTGCGCTCAGAGTGCAGGCCTGGCTGCTGTCCAGATGATTTGTCTTCATTAAAGCTGGGAGTTCGATTCACGGCAGTGTTTTCATCCATGTTGACAGGAAGCCAACCATGAAGGATGCAATGTATTTAGCTGTTTGGCTGTATTTACGCCTTGTTGTTTCTGTGTTAATGTGTGCTTCTTTGTGCCCCACATGGGCATTACTTCTTGTAGCGATGGTTGATATGAGATGCAGAAATCAAACTTTTACAACATTTTGTCACAAAAAAACTTCCTACCACTGCAAACCAGGTTTCTTCTGGAGAGACATAACATGTAATTGTTATAAAAATAGTAAGAATTTGACTTTTTTGTAATTTTTCCATAAGACCTAATTTAAATCCACTTGTAAGCTCATAAATAAGCAGTTATGAGATGGAAATAATAGTTTTGTAGGCTCACTTTCCTTATGGGCCATTAATGACTTTGTATGTAAAAAAGGAGAAAAATTTGGAACTGAGTTAATATTCTCAGCGTTCTGGATCAGCTGAAGAACTTAAAAAGAACTGCATCAAGCAAAGATTACATCGCAACTAAGTCTACAGATCACAAACACATGCCCTGGTTTTCTCCATCGCTTTGGGTCGAGATGCACCAGATTTTTAAAATATTCCTCAAGTGGAAGAATGTAGTTTTAAAGAATTTATGTACATTATGGTGTAAAACGTCCCCCATGTTCTTCATGGTAGCACTGGTAGTCTATTTTTTTCATTGTGTGTAATTATTAGAGCAGATTTTTCTCTGCAGCTTAATGAATTCCATATTTCAAACCTTCTTTGGCCAAAAACATCCAGAATTTGGTGTTAAAATGTGACTTCAGTCACTGAAATCTGTGCTAATAATAATAATAAAAAAAAAAACATTAATTAATGTTCCAAGCACCACCACAAACTCCAGAATTGGCTCAACTCTGCATCTTTTTCTGAGGAGGGAACAGTTTGGTCCTTTATCTGCCTCCCTGTTCTGATTTCATTGTGTTGCATCATACCTGGAATATTATTAGCACCAAAGGCAGATACTATAGAATGAGTGAAAATGAGACGTTTCCACACACAAAAAAAATTGCTGCATGACTTCTTTTAATCTTTTGACCTGGGAGAGAGATTAATATTTATATCAGATCATAATGATGAATTTGATCCGTTTTAATTGCTGCTCTCTTCTGCGATGTCCGTTGTGCTGTCAGTCCACCTCCGGTCTATTTCTGTCTCCTTTTTCAGTTGCAAAAGTTATTGAATATTAACACGTGTGTGTTCTCTCCGCTTCTTGCAGACGGAGAATGGGAGTGCCCTCCATGAAGCTGCCCTTTTTGGAAAGATGGATGTGGTTCGCCTTTTGCTTGACTCAGGTTGGTCTATAAATATGCTGCAATAAAACAAGTGCTGTGCTTTTTATAGGCCTGCGCTCCCCTTGTTTTTATCGTAACCTGCAGTCAAATGCTCCCCATGTTTAGTTATTTATGTAGATACGAGTGTTCAGTTTTTTTCCCCTCTGATGAATCAAAGTTAAGCTACTTGAAATGTTTTAGTTTTGGCTTTGATAAATGAAGTAAATGACACAAAATTGTATGAAAATGAATTCGTATGCTGAATTCTTATGCTAAAACCACATTTCTGACGAAATGGTAAGTTAAACCCTGCACTACTTTCTGGACATTGTTGTCCTTTGGTTGCGCTGCCATCTTCCCTGCAGCTCCCTGTTTCCTGCAGGACTTCCTCCGGTGGCCATGCTCCTTCTGGTCAGGGTTACAGTACATCAACATCCTGGATTGTTGTAAACTGTGCTGTCAGAAATCATTGGAGTTCATAGTTGAAGCTTTGAACGTATTGTATGTTGTTTTGTTAAATAGTCATAAAACATGAACAAAGTTCACATTTTGTCAACCTCAGACTTCCTTTGTGTGTAACACTGGGACTTTATATGATTGATGAACACAAAGTAGTGCATAATTTATGAAGTAGATGAAAATGCAAGATGGCTTGAACAAATTAAAATATGCAAAATGTGTTGTTTCTCTTATGTCTACACTTTGGTTGGTACCGCTACATTTTTTTTAGATTCATAGGCCATTTCTACATGAAAATTCTACTTCCAAAATGGTATTTTTGTTAAGTTCCTTGTTGACCTTGAAAATATAAAATTAGAAAATGGGTTTGCGAAAACTTCTCTATTTATAGAAGAAGAAAAAAAATACAAACACTCTTTTCCGAAATTTAGCAGTTAAAAATTGTGGACAATTACAATTTTCCTTCTGCTTCATTGAATTGTTTGTCTCCCGCATAAAATCCAAATAATATTCATTATGTTGTATGAATGGATTTGTAAAACACAATGACGTTTCTAACTTCATTTTGTAACATTTATCAATGAAAAAAACATGTTTCAGTTATAAGATTTACTTGAAGAAGCAAATGTTAGAAAAAGCAACAAGAAAGAAATTAATAGATTATGACAATCACATCTCAGTTCGTCATTTTGACTTTCATTGATCATTTCAGTCGTACAGAGTGAATTAGTCAGTCAATAATGTGGAAAATTTAATTAAATAGTAACTTGGACAGTTATTCATCTGCACAAATTAATGGTATTTTGATTATTTACAATCTCCTCTTAGATTGTAACGGTTGTTTACGCCATAATTTTGTGGTAACTTGTTACTTCAAAATCAAGTTTTTTGTATTACAATTAACAAGTTAACATTTGCGCCTCTAAAAACATTCAATTCGCCAGTTTTTGATTCATCTTTATTGATTAACTTCTAATGCTGTGTGAAGTTCTGTCAAGCATTGTTTTAATTTTTCGCTTTTGTGTAACTGTTATTTTGCGTGTGAATTTCAGGGATAGACGCCGATTTGAGAGACAGTCAGGGGAGAACAGCTCTGGAGATTCTCAGAGATCACCCAGCGCCTAAATCTCAGCAGATAACCGCTCTTATTCACGGTAAGAGACACAGACTGTCACTGAGAGAACCTGAGAATTTGGGGTTGTTGCTGTTGCACAAATAAAAAAGGTAACGGCTTCCAGATTTAAGTGGAGATTTTTGGTGTTTTCATTTTTCCACACCTGACTGCACAGTGATTTGTGTTTGCTCAGAGATCAGTGGCTGCTGTTTGGGTTTTATTGGCTGTATGTGACAGTTGAGATTGAATTTGTTGAATGGTGTGGACATATTGAGCCACAGAGCAGCATATTGGCACATATGACATTGTGACCTTTGGAACAGGTTGTTGCCTAACTGAGAAATCTCATTTGTTGAGAAACTTTGTCTTCCCTCTGGGAAATAGGGAAAGTTGCTCTAATACCAAAAACAATATAGCATCCATTTCACATCTCTTCAATTGTCTCACAGGATTTGATTTATGACGTTGTTGATGGGTTTCTGGAATATGTAAAGTGAAAAGCATTTAGTTTAAAATCTCAAAATCTGTTTAGAGAGTAATAAATAATAGCAAAATGCTGAATTTAAAAATACATGTTGTGGGATTTATGTGTTTATTTAGAAGTTCAAACAATGATTTGAAAAAACTACATTTTTGCATTTGGACAAAAAATGTCAGTACATAAATTAAGGAATTTGTGAGTAAAGACGACAAAATAATGTATCACAGAGGTTTAAAGCGGAGCGGCAAAAGCAAATGCAGTGGATTAGGAGTTCTTGCTAACAACTGATGATGTCATCCAAGACATGTTGCCGTCTCTGCTGCTGAGAAATTAAGTGATGAGACTGTTATACAGCAACAGTCTTCAGTCAGAGGCCTCTTCAGACTGACTGCTACTGAAGATTTTTCCTCTCCACAGTATCACCACCAACAATGACTCTTGAAGGTACTTGAAAGATTAAAACTAACTATAACTGTTCCAATGGGCTTTCTTGTGTTTGTTTGGAGGTTCAAGCACTGGAAACCTGACTGGCATTGGGTGTTAATCCATTAAATGTGTGATAGGCTGGTTCTAAAACTGTTTTTGCAGGTAGCATTTATCAAAAGATATTTTTTTATTTCAGAATCATTTTTTTTTCAGGTTGCCGCAGTGTTCTTTCTCATGATCTTACTTTTATTTGATCTCGATTCGTTGAACTTAAATCATTAGGTAACTGGGTCATAGATTTATCCTTTGGACTTTAAAAAATAACGACTCTTTTTGCAGTTTTTTCTTTCTTCAACCATATATTAAAATTCCAGTTTTTGCTCTCGTACATGTTTTGTGTTTAACCAGTGATTACCAGTGTGAATTTCCTCCGCAGTCCCCAAGGATCCAAAAATTACATCTTCTAAACGTGGTGCACATTAAAACGCTGTAATCCTGTGGCTTGGAGGCCCTCTTTGTCTGTCATCGTGGCAGCTATGGCGTGTATAACCGGCACGTAGTTATCGTTAATTTAAAGCAACAGAGATAAAGGCGCACAGAAACCAAGGAGTAGTTGGATGAAGAGCGTTTGCGAGAGCCAAAGTCAACCACAAATGAGGTTTAATTAGGAGGCAAAAAAAAAAAAAAAAGAGAAGCTGAGACTCGGGAATGTGACAAGCTGGCAACAAAACTGATAGTTAAGCCGAAAAACACAATGAAATGGAAAGAAGACCGTAATCTGAAGTTAAAAGTACAAAAATCATGGATGGAGAAGTAACAAATTAGCAAAATATTTGCCCTGATCTTATCTGTTCCAGTTAGTTCCTTAATAAAGATTTGGGTTTTTTTGTTGGTGGATGAAATTATAAACGGTTCCAAATTCTCGACAGATTTGACTCGGTATCTTCAGGTGTCTGCAAGAAAGATGTAGGTGAAGGAAGTGTTTATTTTTCAGCATCACAGTGACATGAGCGTATAAGAAGTCTGTCCACTGTGTGTTGAACAGTCTAGAGGTGTGACATTGATGATCTGTCCCAAGTGGGAAAAAGAGTTTTACAAGCAGTCTTAATGCGATGTCACAAACGCAGGAATAATGTTTTCTAGATTTGCTCGGGAGGCGATGCCTTGTATCTTACACATGTTCCTTAAATGGAAGAAACGGGAAGGAGAAGTAAATCTGATATTGAGTCAAATAATAGTTGCTGGGCGAAAATAAGCAACTTAGAATGCGTGTATATAGGAAACCACTCAGTGATCCAAGACAAACACTTGGTGATGGTGGACAGTTTAAAATATAAATACAACTGAATGTCATCTGGATAGATGTGATGGGCATTATGGAATAAAGACTGAATATTTTCAGCTAATTGAAGAAAATAATGTGCCTAGAATTGACCCTTGTGGAACACCACAGATTAGAACTTGATGCAGGATCTTCTATCAGATGTATGGCTACTATAGCTACCGGCGTCACTCAACACAGTTAATTGAATGCCTATGGATCTATATTAAATGAGTCTGAATGCTAATATTGAATATTCAGTATTAAATTGAAAAATTCAGTTTAAATGTGCAGCATACAAGTCAAATTAAAGGTGGAACTGGTTTTAAAGTTTTTGCATGACCAAAATCTGCCTCAAAATGTTCATTTTGAACACAGTTTATCAGCATAAAGCTGAAATACTGTATATTTTAAGATGCATTTTAATATTCTTTTCAATTAATAATACATACAAGAATAAAAAGATATTTAAATGGACTGGTCTGCTGTGAGCAGATGTTCTTCCACGTCTTTACTTAGCTGGACTTTGCATATTTATCATGGTTAAAGGAAAGAATCCTGCTGCTACATTATAAATAGTCCTGCATTAACATGGAAAAAATCTTTATACAGTATATATGCTTTGGAAGGGATTACAGCATTCGAAACGTAAATATTCACGCCGTAGTAGATGTTTGTCACAAACTGTTTCTATCCAAATCCAATCTCACCAAGCCAGAAGTGGAAAGATGTTTGGGCATCAGCATGAACGGGAGGCTGGCCATGTTTGCGTATGACAGGAAGGAAGAAAAGGCGAGAAGGGCGCACAGCTGCGGCTGGGTGAAAGGATCAGCTGCGAGCCATTTCCTGTTGGAGAGGAGATGGAGAAGGACACACACATGCAGAGAGCTTGTAGCTGTTGAGACTTGGCTTTCTGGCACATTGTTAGGAATGATTCTCACTTGACTTACTGGACGCCTCACGCTGCACACAAAAACAAACAAAAAAACCCAACTGGTTGTCATTATTCTGCCTGATTTCTGCAGTTTGTAGAGAATGTGTAGAAAATACAAAATAAATATGTCCCTTATTTTCAGTCTTTTCTGTTAGATTCATAATTAAATGCCAAAATTGGGGATTATAAACAATAACTCAATTAACCACATGATAAATTAAAGCAAGCTCAAAACTTTCCATTTGCATGATTTATAGTTTTTCTCTTTCTAGCAAAACTGGTCTTCAGTTTGGTTCATTGGTCTCATCTAACCTTTTTATTTAGAGAGACTTCATAATTAATTTTATTTGGTGTTTCAGTTAATTTGTTTATTTATTTTGGATATTTAAAATGTCTTCCCAGTACAGTGTTAAATGTTCATTAGCATATAAAGTTTATTGATCTTTGACAATGTTACGATGTTGCGATATATCACAATAAACATAATTATTTATTGGAATAACTTTATTGCAATAACTTCTGTTGATCCTGCTTCGTCTCCTTCTCACTCACTGGAGTTTCCTTCTCCTGTGTTACTCTATAAACAGCAGACAGCTCTGCTAGCAGAAGCTGTGAAGTGATTTTGTGGCAAAGAAGAAGGTGTGAATTGAATGCAGCTCAAGCTGTTTTCCATGCTGCTGATTGCTCTACTTTATTGATCCAGGAAAAATAACTGAAGTGGGATCTCTGACCCGTTCTGGTTGGTACCGTTTTGTCCTTTCACTCATTGACCGTCCATGTCTTTGTAGAGTACATGATGGACGACATGGAGAGACAGAGTATTTTGGAAGAGCCGGTCCGGAAGTGTCCCGTGCCCGCACCTCGGACCTCAATCCCCTCGCCTGCTGCCTCGCCGTCCCTCCGACATAAGAGTGAGTTGGAAGACGGCTGATTTTTCTGTGTTTGAACATTATTCCATTTGTGACGCAGTTTCAGCTTACTGTCAGAGACCAACATATTTTTATTCCAAGGACTTTATAATTACATGCGTCCCAGGGATTTGGAAGAGAAAATGGCCCACAGCATCATAGATCCTCTACCGTACTTTACAGTGGTCATGATGTGCTTTCCTGAAATTAACTGAAACTTTGTCTTGCTTGGTTTACCCATCGGCTTGAAATATTTAAATTAATGCACCGACTGTAGTCAATTATTCACAATTATTCAAAGTACCATAATCATGATTAATTGATTATAATCAACTCATTTAGTAATCAATTAATCGTTAAGAAAAGACAGACTTAAAAAAAGAGGCCATTTACTGAAAGAACAGCGTACTCAGATCAGTATTTAGGAAAAATGTCCAAAACAATCTGTTTTGCATTTAAGATAAAAAAAAAGAATCCCTGTCTGTAAATATGTTCTACCCAAAACTCCTCAAATGACAAAACTTTAGCTTCACTTAGTTCGAAATCTGTTAAAAAAACAGTCTTCTATTAGGCTCATTCTTATTTTAAGACAGAAATGTGTTAATTTACATCTATGAATGCATTTCTAACATGATAATTGAATATAATTTAATGAAAAATCAGCAGAATTGATGCTGATGCAATAAAACACGTCTAAGGCTGTCAGGAGAATGTTTAAATCCACTGCAAGATTATACGTGTTTAAAATCCAAATACTCAGGATTTATAACGTCAAGTAATTCTGCAACAACAGCAAGGAAAACAGCTGAGCGACACGCAATGTTTTTAAAAATTGGTTAGCCCTCTTAACGCTTCTGCTTGATCCTTCAATCAGAGGTTAAAGTAAATACTGACACTTAAGAAGTCTCTGGACACATGCATAATAATATTTCAGTAAAACCAGACTGTATTTACATAAAATGATCACAATGCATTTGCTGCATTCAGTTTAGTTCATGAATTATTGCTCGGGACTATATTCCAGATAGAAACTAATTAATGTGTCTGATTATCATAAAGACTGTCAGGTTGTGAAATATTCAAAATATGTGTTTTTTCATTATTCTGTCATAAAAATCAGGTCTTCTACAGGGGAACAATTACTGTCCATCTGTGTAGCCCTGTGTTAAACTGGTCCAACACTGCCCCCTCTGTTAGAAATATGGCATAACAAGTTACATTCCTTCATATCTCCTTGTTCTATTGACTATTTAAAAATGTAAAGAGTTGATTATCATTGACCAGAAAACAGATAAAATAGGTCTAGTCTTCTATTTTTGCTAAACGAAATAGTCTTTTCTTTTTAATCCTCCTCCTGTCTCACTCTCTCTCCCTCCACAGATGATGCCGTGACGAGCGAACTGTCCAAACTGCTCCATGACATCAAGAAGTGCCGGGACCGGGACTACTCCTTCGAGGAGCTCTGCCACACCATCTCGTCCCACTCCATGGACAGCTTCGGCAGCGGGCGGCTGTCTGACGAGGAGCGCCCCGACAGACCGAACGGCACCTTAACTCGAGTCAGCAAGGTACTTTTTAAAATTAAATTAGCATCTGGTATAAATCCTAGACTTTTACATCCATTCATCCTGGTAATCAGTGTCGTATTTCAGGGTGAAATGGTAATGATTTTTGTTGAAATTGATAAATAGACACAAACTAATATGTGGATAAATGTTCCTGAGCGACACGTTTTGTGTTTTTGGCTGGATATGTGAGCATGCTTTTAGACAAAATTGATAAAGCTGATTTTATCTCTGCCACAAACCTGACTTTTAAGGATAATATTTACATTTTCACTGAGTACAAGATCTTTCCAGTTTGTTTGGAATCATTGTCCTGTTGGACAATTTCCTCAAAATTTCAACCATTAAATATAATTTTGATCCTTTTTGAATTAGAGCAAATCCACAATAAATGCAAAATTGTTTAAATTTTAGTCAGAAAAATCTCTGATGTTATCTAACAATTTTACGCTGCAAAAATGGTTTAAATAGACCTTTTAAAGCCCAATATTAGCATGAAACCAACCATGATGAATGCATATAAAGTATGAGTATGAGTCTCTGTTGAAACACTTAAAATCAAGTTTAAAAGAAGTCGCCATTAAAAAAAAGAAATCAGTGTAATCGTACTGTAACGCGGGATTGGATGGTGTTACGCGCAGCTTCCTGTTTACTTTGGGAAGAGATGTACGCTAAACAGATGGCCTATGAAAATCCCCTTTACGTTGTGCAGATTTAGCCCACGTTTCACATATCATTTCGTGGGCAGGAGTGTTTTGGTTTCCTGTGCAGATTATCGACACAGAGAGGGAAAACACTCATTTATGCATTCTGTATTCCAGTTTTTACTTGTTCTGTTAAACATTCAGACTTTAAACTCCAGTAGCGCTTCCTGGGAATATCAGATACATGTTTGAGGGCTACGCTTGAGGGATTTTTATCCTTCGTCTCTGCTATTCACTTTCTACAAACCAGTCAGCTGTGTTACAAAATAATTTATTCCTACTGGTGCAACTTCTATTTTTCAGCTTGTTTTACATTTCCTGTCATTAAGGATACAAATTAGAGAATATTTAACCAAGATTTTTATTTCTTTAGATCCCAACTCCTGATAAGCGTCTGCTGAAATCGATGTTTTCTGATCAGAGTGGTTTTATTCAAACTTTGGGCTGTTTTTCTCAACACATAAAACTGACTTAAGACTTGAACTTAATGTTAACAAACATGACAAGCTTGAAAGTTAATTTTCAAATGTTAGTGTGGTAACCCAAATGGATTCCTGACGTACATCAATGCAGGGTTAGAGACGCACTATCAGGCATGGATTTCATGAGAAAATATTTATTTCCGTCAGTAAGAGAATTTCAAAGAAAAATGCTTGTGAACTTCTGTGCATGACAATAGTTTAAAAAAAACAGCTGCTGCTGTCAACTCTTCAAATTTTTTGGGGTGTAAATGTTTGCAAAATAGTATGTAAATCTGCTAAATGAAAACACGAAATCCCTTCTAACAAGCAGCTTTTCAGCTGAGAAGGTAATTAAATATTTATGAGTGGAGTGGTAACGGCACACGTTTTTGACAGATTCTAGAGAAGCTGCTGCAAATACTGATACATAATAAGGTCTTATTAAAGTACCAACTCTTCAAACATTTTCTGCTTTCTCTAACTTCTCCCAGTCATTATTTTTAACTCACCTTATCTATAATTGTCATATATATATTTACAAGTACATTTGATCTTATTGCTGGATTAAATTGACTCCATTGCTGATCCATATTGGTGTTTTCTGTTCCTTCCTCTCTGTACTTTGGTTTGTACTTTCTCAGATTCCCCAGCAGAGGGCAGTATCAGACAAACATGCTAAGAACGCCGTTCTTGCTGCAGTTAGAGAACAACTGTAATGTGTTTCTTGAACGAACAGTTGTTCATAGCCTGGAGATGTTAGTTTTCTGTTATTGCTCCATCTTTAGACTAAAAGCTGATCAAACCTTAACTGGATTTATTGGTTATTTTTACGAACTGATTGGAAAAGTTCAGCTTCATGCAGATCGTTTCTACCTGAGCCTTCATGCCACAGATGCCCACACAGAAATCAGTGTGTGTCTGCGCTTTGTACTCCCTCGTTACAGCGCGTCTGTTTTTCTTTCTCTCCTTTCTTTGAGTGTTGTGACGCTGATCAATAGCTCATCATTTTCCCATTTCTGCTCTGTGTGAATGGAAGCCAAATTATATTTACTGCAGCAACGCATTCACTGAAACCATGAGGCTCACACACCTGTGTTTGAGCAGTGAACATACACACACCTCAGGTCATTTAGGCTGTAATTATCTCAATCCATCTTATGCCTCTCTCTCTCAATAAGCACCAATTTAGGTTGTGTTCTGGACTTGCTTTGTGTGTGTGTTTTTGTGCCTCAGGGCTGGTGTGTGAACATGTTTCCAGGGCCATTAGTTTGTGATTTAGTGAGGCCATTAGTCATGAATAAAGCTCTGAACAGTTCTCTGACATGGCATCTCGCTGTGGCACTGTGCCCATTGTGTGCAGTGGGGAAGAATACAACTCAGTGTGTGTGGTAGCTGGAGCCAAGAGGCAAAATAAGAAACAAGATGAGTATTTTCTCAGAGCTGCCTTACCCTAAAAAGGAGCAGCAGAAGTCCAGAAATGAAGTTCATATGAAATATTTTTAGCATTTCATGTCCATAAAATCATGCTATATGATCATTTTAAATGTTTTTGTTTGAATTAATTACAGATGAAGAGCAATAGTGCCACCTAGTGGGTGCAATGACATTTGCATTTATTTGGGAACATTTCTTTATGCACTAAGGAAATGAATAAATTAATTAATTAAATTTAGAGCAGGGGAGACAAGTTCTATTTTGTTATGGTATGTTTTAGTATTTTTGAATTTGATTAAGCATTTTCAGTCTTGTGCTGACCTAAACCTGAATTTATTTTATTACAGTGAGTTTATAAGACCTAATTTTCTAACAAGGTGCTCAGTTGAAGAGCAAATGTATAAAAATATGTACTTTTCTCATTTTCAGTTTTTTTTTTTAAAGCAAAATGTAATATTTATATTTTTATTCATTTTATTTCTAAATAAAGAAGCAATTTATGATCAAAATTACTTCATTAGATTTTATAGAAAAACAATATCTAACACTAATAATGTCTCACTCATCCTCCTTGATGGAGAAGAGCCTCTTCTGATGCCTTGAACAAGTGAACGAATGTAATGAATTACAACATCTATACATTTATTTTTGCCTTTATATATATATATATATATATATATATATATTTGAATGCCCCAGTTTTGTTTTGTTTTTAACAAATTACAGTCAAATGTTTATTACATTTTAACTAAGCAGACAGATCTTATTCCTTATTCCTGACTCGACTGAATTATATCAAATGTGTTTTAACGTTTAACATTTTATTTTATTTTATTTTATTTTATTTTATTTTATTTTATTTACTCTCCAATAAAAGTTTAATTCTGTATTTTGGGGTGGCTTGTTGAAGTAACAATGTGTTCCCTTTGTTGTAGTCCAACTATTTTTGTCATTGGCGAAGTTTCTCTGTGAGGAGGTTTCCATAGCAACCGTCCCAAACTTTTCTAACTCTGCTCCTTTAAATATTGAAGCAGTTTGAGCATTAAGACGGAGGATAGACAGTTTTCTGGCAGTAACTACCATTATGACAACCTCTAAACGTCTTTATTCAGACTTAATACAAATCATAATCTTTTCTGATATGAAATTAACTCTTCTGTCCATCAAATGAGACGAGATAATTCCTGAAAGGTTGCATGATGCAGACGCAGAGCATGTTTGCCTTTGAGGCTTTGACAGCTTGTGTAATATTGATTAGCTTTGCAGCTCTCTGTTGAATAATTAAACAGATCCTTTTTCTTGAACATGGGCTGACATTAGATTTTTACTGTAATGAAAGGAAACACCTCCCATCCAGTGCAGCATGTGTGTATGGCCACTGCAGTCCATTTTAGATGGATCGATGCCTGATTGTTGCAAAGGACCCTCTGCAGTCTGCAGCAACTGGTCCACCTTTTACTAGCCATCATTCCATTCCTTTTTCATTTGCTGCCTTAAAATGTTTTCTCCATCCTTCCTCCTGCGGCTTTCTTCTCCTTGTGTTTGTATTCTGGGTGTATTCACTTTGTGCAACCTGCTGGGGTTTGTGTCCTCAGCTGCATGGAGGTTCACAGAGGAATCAGGTGGGATATATCTGTCCTAATGCACCTCACACACGCACACACACCCACACACACACACACACACACACACACACACACACACACACACACACACACACACACACACACACACACACACACGGAGAGACAAGCCCCCAAGAAAACATTTTGTAGATGTGTATAAGTTTCCTTTTTCTTCTTCGTCAGTACTACCTGTACTGTGTGTGGTCCTTTATGTAACCAAACCAGTGTAGCTCTGTCTTTGTTTTTAGGATCTCGTTTTCGTTGACCAAATTGAAATTACGAAAATAAATTTGCTTAATGGAAACACACCAATTAAGAAAAACTCACATTTTTGATGAAAAAAGGAAGAAGACGACAGAAAGTAGTAGGAGGATGATGGTGCGTCTTGTTTTTTAAAGACTTGTTTCTTATTTATTGGAAACGCTGCAATTATGAAATTGTTTTTTCAACATTAACAGAATATTATAAAAGTTTTCCACACATTTTTAATGGAAACACAGCTGGTGACTGTACATCCATCAAAGTAATAGAAAACTTGTGCATGATGCAGCTAGTAAGTTTGTTTTTGACACTTTTTACTTGGCGCTTTTGGTTCCCCGTTACGCTTTTCTAAACGTGCCACTGACCAATCACTAACCACCATTAGTGCTTCGAAAGAGAAATAGGTAGCAGTTATTGTTAGTTTTGAGCATTAAAAAAAGACAACAAAAAATCCTGTTTATTAGGATGGTGTTAATTAGTCAGCAGGTAGTTGTGCTTCAGCACAGCTGTATCAGATATTTAGATCAGCAGGATTCCGTCTCAGTTCATGCTGAGGAAGTAATTCTTGGTTTTGATTAGTTGGATTAAGGATGCATCTGAGATCTGCCAGACATGGACCCAGAAGAGTTTAGGACCACCGATCTGACAATTTAGCGTTGAATTCCTGTCTGCGTCTTGGATGTTATTGATGATTCTCTGCTTCATCACACCTGACTGAAATTAAAGTCTCATTATCAGGCTTCTGCAGACGTTAAGGAGATGATGAAAGTTGTTTGATCGGCTGTGGTTAACCAAAGACTGAAACTGCAGATGGATGGACACCATTGTATTATGAATGGTTTATCACCCTGATTCCTCATAATTTGCAGTAATTAGACTCCAAGTTTCATTTGAAACATTTAGTTGTTTGATTTTATTGAATCATTTTAGATCAGGCGTCTTAAAAATGCAGTCATTGCACCGGTTTTGTGCCAACAGCGTCCCACCCCGCCCCTCGCTGCAGCAGCGGAGGAAGACGAGGCAGAAAAGACATGCGGCCCCACTGGATTCTGGGAAGCTCTCACCCCTTGCAACGGCTGCCGCAACCTCGGCTTTTCCAGCGTCTCTCAGGTACATAAACACAACACAATGTATACCTTTGATGCAACTTTGCTCCCCTCCACGTGCATGCTGCACAAATGACAACCTGATAAAGAGATTGTCATTTAATATTAGTACATTTTTATTAAGCATATGTCTGTTGTATGTTGCAGAAGAAAACAGACATAGAAGTTGAGTGAAATGACAGCTTGGTGATGTTTCCGTTACGCTGGCTGAATTTTTTATTTTTTTTCCCCACCGGTTACCTTGGGAACGCAGTGAATAAGACTTGCTCTCTGGCAGTTCTGAGTATTTTCTTCTCAGTTTTCCTCCTTTCTCTGTTGTAAAATGAAAACTTGTTAAGCATTTTTCATCACAAGTAGCTCTTGGGTCATTTTATTTTGAATAAAAAGACGTTCAAGTATCTATTTATTACAGGAACGTAATGGAAAGTGACGGTTGGGGCTTTACAAACCAAATCCCCTTCCTGCTGCTGTTCCTGCCCAGTCGGCTCTGCATGCTTTGCCTCTAAATGTGGTTAAACTTTCATCGATGAATGTTTAGTAATGAAATGCATGCTGGCTCTAGCATCAGGACACCTGACATTTACAACAGAGCAGACCCTGTGTCTTGTCCTCTGGCAGCCTGCCTGGCAGCCTGGCTCGCTGCCTGGAGAGGTTCGCACCTGCATAGCCGGCCGTTTGTTTAAATGTCGTTTAAAAGAGAGAGGAAAGACTTTCTGCGCATTAGTAGAAATATGTGGAAACATGAAAGCATATCAGCATTATCATCTAGACTTTCTGTCTGTGTTGAGTTTAACAGGGGAGGAAGAGACAAGGGAAATGAGGTTGGCATAATTTGATTCTGATTCTCCTGAGAAATAAAATAATTCATACGACGTCTGAAAAAGTGAGAGTCTGGAATTCAATTTAGACAATTTCCAGGTCCGGGTCATTTGGGGAGAAAATGACAATTTCTAGAAATCTCTCCCATCCGTCTGCATTTCTGCTCTCATTGTTTTCAAGTTTCTGTTTTGTCCAAGATTTAATTATATCATAATGATGCTAGGTTTCTTTTTTTTGTTCTAGGAGAAGTTAATTATTTAGTTTTTAGAAAAAGAAACACATCCAACCTAATAAGCTGGGAGCACAGGATGCAAGATTCAATTTGTTCATCATTACACAACAGATTGCATAATGAAGTTAGAGGCTGTCTCCCTCTAGTTGACAGAAACCTGCAAACAGAAATAAAACAACTGGCTGGTTAAGAGGGGATGAAGGGAAACACGGAGACCAAAATGAACATCTGGAGAAACTTTGTAGCTGTCAGGAATGTTCACTTTGGTGTTGTCTCCCCTGGCAACTTCTTAAAAGTGAAACGGTGATGATTAAATATAATGTACTTAAATCCATGAGAGTTTCACCCAAAATTGTGCTTTATGTTATAATAAAGTGTAATACAATGAATGTGAGAATGTGTAATTAATTGCTATACATTTCAAGATGCCACACCTTGATGAAGATTTTTCTTTCGATGTTTGCTTTAAAGCTCGAGGCCCGTGGGCCAACTCTGGCCCGCCACAGCTTTTTATGTGGCCCTCTAGATTCTAGACTAAGCACTAACTGTGCTTAAATACTATGTTATCAGTCAAATCAATGCAGTTTTTATCTATTTACTGCCAAATTATATCAATCAGTCTCTTGCGAATTATAAAAATTCACACAAAATCAACAAATTCTTAAACTTTTTTTTACTCTAATACATAATTGGGAGTTTATTGCAAATTTTTCTCAAATTGTCAAAAACATTCTTTCTTGTATTAAAAAGCTGCCTCAACCTTAATTGATGTCGGATTATAGTCCATGATCTATTCAGTAATAAAAAGTTGTATCTACTGTCACAAATAAGCACAAATATTGCAAATATTTCCAAATTACTACCACAAACACTTTGATTTTTATTGCAAAAAAGAATTATGAAGTCCTGCAGGGACTGCAAAGATTTTCAATAATATTATTTAATTTTAAGAATTCATTGATATTTTAGCAGTTTGTGAACAGGATTTCTGAGTACATTCGGCACAGCTGGCCCTTTAAGAGCATTTATGATCTTGGTATGACCCAAAATGAGTTTCCCCTGTTTTAAAGTTTTAATTTAAAAATACACTTGTTCTTTGGGGTTTGTATGAAATATGTTCTATTTAATATAATTTAATTATTTTGTTTCAACTTTCATATTAATTTTGTCATTGAATGAAATTTTAACAGTTAAACAGAAGAACGGATCAAATTCTGTTTTTAAAAGCTTATAGGAAACTGACCTGTCAGTGTTTTGTAATTTAAAAACAGATTTGATTGTTCTTGGACAATTAAATTTTTCATTTCGTCTGCAGATCCATGTTTTTCAATGTTGTGATTTTCTTCTACTCGATTCATCCACATTTAATGATGTTAAATATGTATTTTATTATTATTATTATTTTTTTACATAATTCCAATACTTTGACTCTCTTATGATGTATTTGTCGCTTGTTCTTGTTTGTGCTTTACGTGAAGATAAGCAGGTTCGCTACAGGAAGTGTTTCCTGTTGAGAACGGTCCTCACCACTCGCAGCATTTCTCCTGTCGTTGACTTCTCAAAGTCGTCAGGTCCTGGGTGGAAGTTTCCCTGTTTGACGTCAGCTTCGACCAGAAAACCTTTAAAGCAGAATCATGTCATAGGCAACGGAGAGAGATGTTTCACCAGTAAAGGAAAAAGATTCAGATGGAGAGAGATTGACTGAGTTGCCAGGCAACACAGAAATTTAATAGATGGCAAACGTGGGATGTCCACGATTTGAAAAAGAAAAAGAAAGACTTGAGCCACATCAGCACAGGTGCGTCAGAGAGCTGCATGCATCAGCTTCTTCCATTCTCCTTCATTACTTTTCTCTCTGTTTCTACCAAACTTTTTTTTTTTTTTTTTGGCGTCCTGTTTTAGAAGACCAGAGCTCCCGTTACTGATCTGGGACATTGTCATATGAGCTCAGAAGGAGATCAGGAAGCTACAAGAGTCGATGATGTTAGCGATCATTAGAGACAGGTGTGTCTGAGAGGCTAGTCATTTATCCAACAACTTTAGATCATAAACACACATTTAGTGGAACTATAAAGAAAATTCACATGGCTAAGAAATATTTTTCCAAAAGAGAAATCTTAAAAGTGTGGCATGCATCTGTTGTACCTCCAATACCTCTTAATGAAATCTAGGCCAACCAGGGTTAGCTAGGTTAATACACAATATTCCAGTTTGCCACAAACCATGTAGGAATCATGTGGAAAAATAACACACATCCCATAGTAAAGCATGACTGTGGCAGCATCATGCTGTGGGGTTCCTCTATTTTAGGAGGAATTTGCTAAAATAGGCAAATTCTGGACAAAAAACGAATGTAAAACCTTCAGACCCCGAAAGACTTGCAGCTAATATGGCAGCAAAAGGCTTTTGAACAGAGCAGCGACTCATAGGGGCTGGATGTGGAAAGTTATTTCTATTTATTATAACTCTAAGCTCTTTGTTCTCCAGCTAAACAAGGTGAACATTTGTTCATTGTCCGTGTGAATACTGTGGGATTATTTCTGGAGCCAGGATAAGCCATACTTTGATCTGTGCTCAGTGCAGCGGCCGTCATGAGGAATGTGAAAGATGTTTTCTTCTCAGTGACCCATTGTTACCTCAGACTAGCTTACTTCTCTCAAACAAAACAATCAGAGTGGAAAATCAACCTTCTTGTTGTTCATTTTTAGAAATTAAGATCTGAAAACTGTCATGATTTTGTCTTCTTTCCCTTTTACTGTAAAACTATAAATAAAATCCACACCAAGCAACGAACTATCCTGAGAAATTAAAGTTGAGGATGAGTGGAGTTAAGTTATAAAATAATTTCCAAAGCAGCCTAGTGGTTCAGTATAACTCTGGAGGAGCTGCAGAGAGCCATAGCTCAGGTGTGAGAATCAGTTAGTAGGATAATTATTATAAATATGATCTTTATTAAAAGAAAACCTGGAGAGGTCAAAAAATCTAACATATAGACAACATAAAACTTATTTGAAATCATCCCCAGTGTGTTTGAGTGGTTTAGTCAAAGTCCAGAGCCAATCCAATTGAGAATCTGTGCTACAAATTTAAAAATGCTATTTATGACCAATCCTCCAATTTTTTGCAAAGAAAAATTGGCAAAACTTTAGCATCTGTTCACAAAGCAGAGATTTTACCTTTAAAAATGTATAAAAAGGGCTTGAATTTGACCCTGAAACATAATTATCTGTAGCATCTATTAATCTGTATTCGCTGGGGTGCTACAAAATAAGCTGGTTTCTTTTTTTAAGAATGTAAATAAATTTGTTGCTGTGAGGGTTTTTCTTCGTTGTAGTCCTCCACGATCAGCGAGGGCTTAAGAGGGTCCATTGTCCTCTGCTGCGTCCGGCCCTCCCCGTTCCCTCTAATCAAATAGTCTCCATGAGGAAATGCCAGCAGATTATAGCATCTATTCATATCTGATGGCCTATGAACTCGGATCTCAGAGTGCAGGGTTTGGCTCACAATTGCTGGTCTGACACAGACTGAAAGACCCGCTGGATTTAAGACTTCAAGACAGAAAAAGTGAAAATAATCACTGCAGAAAACGACTTCCTCTCTGGGTCGGAAACACAATTACAGTTTGGAATAGGACAGAAGGAAAATCTTAAAGTATGCAGAAAGCCGTCACATGATCAAACGAGGTATTTCCTGCAGCCGCTCTGCGTTTTTACACACATATAATCAGAAAGTGTTTCATGTAATCCTGCAGTCACATGCACTCAGATGTTTAATCTGCCCGGAGCGCTGGGATGGAAGCTGCATACGACCTGCTAATTAGTGGCCAGAGGAGGCCTCTGTTTGTCTGCGCTCTTCCTGTGCGCCTCAGAAACAAGTCTGTCTGTGTCCCTATCTCTGCCCTGAAAGATAGAAAGGGAAGGCGGTTTTATTTCGGACCACTTAGAGCGACTTTTAGCACATTTAGGAGCTGATCAGGAGGAGCGGCAGGCAGAAAAACCAACAGAATAGCAGGTAAATGTTGTTGTGTTTCATTTTCATTCTTGAGTGGGAAGGAATTTCAATTTCATATTTTTTTAAAGTTAAATATTTAGTCTCTCTGCTCTCATTTTTTTTTAGAAAACAAACCTTTATGTGTCTGTTTGCCCGTCATTCCAGTGTTTTTCTTACATTTGTGTGTGTGAGGAAATCCCTTCTCCCTAACTCACCGCACTCCCACTTCCTCTGCTTCCCTTCCTCGGCACAAACTGAGTTTTCCTCTTCCCGCTCTGTCTGTCCTGTGCTCATCTCCGTGGGATTCGCTGACCCAAACCTTCCAAAGTAAGTGTTGACTCGGATCCTGGTGGCTTTACTTCAGCCTGCGTTTTTTGCTGCTTTCTCTCTCTGTTGTCTGTCGTTTCCTTGACGTGTGTGGCCATTTGACATATTTTTGTCTTTCATTTTAGCTCAAAAAGATGAGGTGGAGATAGCTTTGTTCTTTTTTTTAATTTTAATCAGCATTTTTAGAAAGCTCAGGTTTACCAGAATATCTCCCTAAATGTTTCTTTTTTAATTTAATTCATTCCTCAGCTGGAATTACTGTGCACTATAAATACTTCATTAATTCACTGTGACATTTATCTAAACCACCAGGGTTCTAATAATCATAAGCCTTTCTTTCCTCTATTGCATTTATTGTGACTAACACTTTATTAAATCAGGACTGAACGCCTGTGTTCTGTCACTTCCTCTCTAATTCAGAAAGGAGAATCTTTCTGTTTCTTTTTGACTTTCACTTCCAGTAGCTCTCCTGAGATTTTAACTTCATTTGCTTTGAAGGACAACGCCCTCTTCCACTGTGTGCCACAAAGTAATCTGCTGCATTTCCTGTCTAATTTGACCTGGTGACACACAAGTTCATGTTCGCAAAATCCTCCCAAGATATTCAGGGAAATCCGGCACTTTGTTCGTCTTTTCCTTATATTTGAGAAGCTTCCTAATAGTAGAACTGCTTGTAAAAGTTTAGAAGGCTATTTGGGGAAAAGCTAATGTCTAGAAGTAACTTCTAAATACTGTATTAATACAGAATACTTTAACATAACAGAGATGATCAATGAGACATAAACATGAACATGAAGGAAGAAAAGGTAAAGTGTTATTGATAAACTACATGAATTTCTTAAAGTGGAAAATTATCCGTCATTTATTTATTGGTTTGACTAATTTGAGCTTCTGTCTCACTTCTTTCTATTTATATATTTTTATATGTGTGTAGTCAAATTGAAAAATGTGTTACATGGGTCTAAATTGAGAAAGTGAAGAAGATTTTCTAGAACATCAAGTATTTTTGTGTGTTTGTATCTGATACCTTTCGAATAGTGAATGTATATTGGGATCAGGAGTGTGGAATTAATCTGCACTTCTGCTCCTTGTTTGTATTTTTTTCCACATTTAAAGAACCCAACTCTTTGGAAATACTGTCAGTATTCTTAGTGTCTGACCTGATATTTTAGTCAGTCAGTTTTGCTTCCAGCATCAAGCGTCTTACATGCTCAGGTGAGTCAGTGTTCCACTGAAGCCCATGAGAGACTTATTACTGACAGAAAGTTTGTAATTTCTCACATATTATCATAAAAGTGGAAGTTAAACCACAAATGTTTAGTTGTCTTCAGTTATCTGCTTCTCCAGCCTATAACTGTAACACAGACTGCTACAGGAGATCTGTCCAACATGTACAGCAACTCTTTGAAGAAATCTTCCCTTTGGGATTTAGGTGGTATTTTTTAAGCCAATACTAAGAAGAAATACAATAATTTAAAAAATTTTATTTCGAGGAAGTCATATTACGAAAATAAACTTGTGCAAGAAGAAAGTTGTAATATTATCAAAATAGTTGCAATAATGAGAATAATATTTCAAAAATAAAGTTAAATTATGAGAAAAAAGTTGTAATATTTTGAGAATAAAGTCATGTTACCAGGATAAAGTCATCATATTACAATTTAATTCTGGTAATACTATGACTTTATTCTCATACTATTTTAACTTTATTCTCATACGACTCATAATTTTATTTTTATTTCCATAGTGCACCTAAACACTCCATCGTAATTTTTTTTTAATCTAAACTGAACTAATGTAAAAAATATATATATATATATAAAAAATTCCCACTTCAGAGGCAATTGTGTAAATCAAAGTAGGATACACTCAAATATGACTTAACAATTTTTTGTTTGCTTTCTTTCACCTCCTGGTTTCTTAAAGGAACAGGTTTTTCTTTTAGTTTGGTGTTAAATCTTGAACTAACCATCTGTCGACCCAGATCAGTGTCAGCTGACTCAGGCCATGTGTGGAGTGAAGACGAACAAGCCTGACTGGATCAACATTAACCAGTGATGACAATCTGATTGAGAGATGATGAAGACTGAAAGGAGCAAAAAAGAGAGAAAGATATGGCTTTTTGAGTTTGTTGGCTTTCTGTGAAAGTACGTTTGAAATTGAGAGTCAGTGATGTGAGAGAAACCATCAGCAGACTGATTGCTCTCTCAGCCAAAGTGATTTATGGTTTGGAGTGTGCTCTCTGGAAGATTGATAGCCTGGTGCAGTGTGGGTAATGTAGTAGCAGATAATGGCAAGAAGACTAATAGGTTTTGAATTATGAAAAAGGCAGGAATTAGGTTTAGGAGGGGATAATGGAGTCATTTCATAAATATATTTAAACCAGTGATAAGACAAGGTGTAGCCACACACAAGCTGCGGTCATAATGACATGTTAACCACTGATCCCATTAGGAAAGCCGCAACGTCGGCCAAATGACGCTCCAGAACGATCAGTCCCGTGTTGTGGGAAAAGGACGTTCAAAGGCGTTGTAATGGGGAAGGGAATGTTTTGTCTTGTTGGCTGGGATCCTGTAACCTTTCCCCCTTCTCCACATCGCTGCTGTTTTTCATTCCTTCCCCGTACACATCTGCCTCACTGATAAGGGACATTTGGGCTTTGGCTCGCTCTCTGAGCCCGGTGGGACTCAACCTTTTTACTGCAGCTGCAGGAATCTGCAATGTGAAATCTTCTTGTTGTATCCCGCAAAGGTAGCTCCAAAATCGACATTTATGTTTTCAGTCTCAAAATCTCATCAAATTCAACTTTTACTTAGCTTAAATATTAAATGTTATTGGAACAGTTCTTCCGAATAATGTGTGATTTAAGTCAATACAACTTTTCGTTTCTCCACTTATGGCTCCGTGTCTCCTGGTACATCTGCCGGCTTTCAATATCGAGAAACAGATGTTCTTTTTATGGAAAATTCACGTTGGGTAGTGTTTGTGCAATCTTACTGGAGATTGCCAATTTTATTTATGTCTACACTTTGAGGTCATTATAACTCATGAATATGGTTTTATCTAAGACTTTCTGACGTAGCTCTGGCTCTATGTTGAGGTTTGTTGTCCTGCTGCAGGGTGAATGTCCGTCCTGGTATCTCATCATTTCCTACAAACTTTAAACTTTGTCATTTTTTCTTGATGTTTTTCCATAAATGCCAGATTTGTGGCGTTCACATCTAAAGATTTCCTTGCTACAGATTCTCCCACCTTCTCTATGTTCAACTTTTGTTTTTGTTTTTTTTTTAATATAAGTATCAGAGAGACAGGAAGATCATTCAAATGCATTGCACACTTAAAAAAAAAGGCTTTTTAACAAAAAGTTAATAAAAAAAATGAAATCTGTAATTTTCCTTTCACTTTTATATTGGTCTGTTCAATTCAGCTTATTTTGCTCCAAGTCGTCTCAAGGCACTTTACAAAAAAATAGTCATAAAAATCCAATCATCCAAACATTTCAATTGATCCTAGTGATCAAGCATTGCAGGAAAGTTCAGTTAATTTCTCAAATTTGTAAAACTTTATGGAGAATTGACAGTTTTATTTTAATATCCCAGCTAGTTTAAACATATTCAGGGAAAATTTTTCTGCTGTGTTTGCATGTATCATATATAGCAAAACATTGTGTTTTGCTATAAACTGCTTTTGGAGATAAGTTTCATAAATGTGTAAAGAAAACTCAAATTGACAGTCAAACTCTTTTAGTTGCTTTCTGGAACAAAAAGATGTTTGGATGTTTTCTCGTGCCTTTATCTTGGGTTTTGGGAATTTGTGGGATTATTTAACTGCTTCTTTTTTCGTCGAATCAAAGCCTGTAATGAGATGAGACCCTGAAGCGATTCAAATATCACCAGACATGTCTTTCATCTGTTTAAACAAGCCCTCTGAAGCTTCAAACTTTAATTTTCCATGTTTATTTTATCTTTCATGATCAGATTAATCATATTTGAAAAGTGCATACATTTGTTGATGATGATGGGAATACAAATGTTCATCACAAAGAAGGAATAAAACCAAAAGTTTTAAAAGACAGTGGAGAGTTGAAACCTTTTAGATGAACTCTGATGTTTGAATTTTAGAGCCTGTAGCTGAATGGAGAGTTTACAGAAGTGAGGCGTTTGGCTTGTTTTTAAAGGATTGACCCTCAGCGAATCATCTGAATGCACTCTTGCTCTGCTGTCTGCTCTCATCTTGTTTTTTTGAGCCAGATTCACTTTTACGTCAGAAATCATTGTCATGATCCACGTTTCTGCTTAGGTTAATGACAGGCTGCAGTATGTGCTGTAATTGGAGGTGCTCTTGTGGTAAATGGATGGACTAGATGTGTTTGCACCCACCAAAGTGCTTGAAATAAATGGTGGTGGTGGAGGAAAGGCTCCCGGGAATTGTCCTGGTTCCAGCCCTGATATGTTTTAGGGAAATGATCAACATTTCTGTGTTTTCCTTGTCTTCATCCAGGATTTTAAACATTCTGCTGAGCTGGTCACCTCTCCGTCGCTGGACGTTTTCCTTCCTGAAGACGAGGACAACCCGTACGAGTCCGTGACCACCGCCGTCACACGCAAACCCTGCTCCCTCGAAATCAACCACCGGCTCAACGTCTGCGCCCGTAACGGTAAGAGAAACTGCTTTGTGATTTTTCTGTATCTCTTCCGCAATTAAAAATACAGCAACAAATGAATAGAAGAAATATAATGCCAGGTGTACCAGGAATCACATTTTGTATTTTAGAGTTTCAGGATTTAACAAACAATAGCTTGGTTTGTTTAGGTTTTTTTTTATCTGTGCTATTTAATTTTGTCAAATACACGTAAGAAAAAACACCTAAAAGAACACCTAAATTTAGTAGCAAATTTGAAGTAATCTAAACATGCTTTATGTGTGTGAAATATTTACACATCTATGCCTTTTGACTATAAAATAACAGTGGGAGTCAATATTATTTAATTATTCAAAGTGTTAAATTCTTTCACCTTATGGACTCAGCTCCTTAGCAGACATGGAACTAATCTATAGGAGTTTTGAAGCCGTGTTAAATAAAAATAAAGGTGATGAGTGTAGCTCTTTTGGTTTCCCAACAATAGTTGTTGGTGTTTTTCTGAACAGAAGTATTTCCACTTTTTTAAAGCGTAGGAAGAAATCTTGTACGTTTTTCTCTGTTCAACTGATTCTGTGCAGCAACAACTGAGTGATATTAGAAAATATTTTTGGAAATCATTATATTTTCCACTTTATATCAATGTATCACAATAGTACACCTTCTGCAGTTGCACATACAAACGACCTCGTTCAGGAAATAGCTGATTTCAACATGGACATTTATGCAACATGCTTTATTTAGAACAACACCTGTAAGATGTGGTTTATCTGACTGAGATTGAGACTTCACCATCAGACCTTTCTGCCAGAAATTATACTGACATCAGGATCAAACAATAGAAAAACATTTTTTGGGAACCTGGAACTTGGATATTGCAAATGCATAAATATATGTTTTAATCTTTAATAAAGGATTTTGCTGGACATCCACAAAGTTTGCTTCTTGGGCAAAAATTTCACCTGTATTTAAACCAAATGTGGTTCATGTGAGGTGGAAAAAAAACAGAAGAAGTTTGTATTGTAAATAGTTTTATGGGATCAGGGTGTGAAATCAACATCTTGAGGAAATATGCTCTATTGATGAACAAATGTGTACAATTAAGCCTGATGCAAGTTGTTGTGAAAATCACAGAAATTCACAGTGGGAATAGATGGAAAGTAGCTAAATGTGTAAGAATTTTGCTCACTGCTAGTGAAGTTAATATTAAAGTGACAGCCTCTGTGACAGCAGTAAGCACGTTTACTCCACATCACAAACACTCCCCATGACTTTGAAAGAAGTGGTGTAGACTTTTCTAACTTCCTGTGGTAGCTAACGTTAGCTGCACCGCTAACGTTACCTTGTTCATAAAAAACATAAATAAGCAGCTGTGTTATTTAGTTTCATCCTATTCTACAGCGTGCTCCAGCTACAATTTATCAGCTCGTTGAAAAATTAGCATAAAGCTGCTGTGTTCTGCAGCCACCACAAGGGGGCGTTCATCGCAGCTAGATCAACTGCTAAAGTGAAGCTTAGAATAAAAAAAAAAGTTATTTAGTAATCAAACCAAGTGCAGTTACACTTAATTACTCCCCTGCTGGATGCTAGTTGGGATATCAAGCTACAAAAGCTATTTTGAAAATATTTTTTGAGCTGTTGTCTTCAGATATTAGAGTTGGACTTGCTCTAAACTCTTCCTCCAGCTTTAACTTTCTCTCTACTTCCTGTTTGCTCGTCACATTTCGCCTGCTCCATTGTAGTTTCGGCACCCACAATGCACGCTTACCCTTTTTCGCTGGTCTCCCGCAGCAAAGCTACACACTGCAGGTTGTCAGGGCAACTGCATCTCTGGCTGGTGAGTCACCTGTATGTTGCCATGGGAACTGTCTTGGTAGTGACATATCAACCCCTCCCCTCCCACCAGCGGAGCAGTGAGAGGCTACCACCGAGGGAAGTCTCGCCCCATGTTTTTTTTTTTTCTGTTTTGGGGGGGTGGGCGGTTTTGTTTTGAAGAGTTGAGCTGCCGGTTCACAGTCAGCGGCTCGAGTGCGAGAAGCTGAATGCTGGGTGATTTCTGTCAGTTTGAGAATCTGTTGGTGGAAAATTGCTCGACTGACGTAAGTGAGCTGTGTGGGTGCTGTTTGTTCGTCGCTCTCTAAGTGCTGTCTTACCTGACCAAAAGGTTGGGATGGGGGGAAGAGAGAATGAAAGAGTCCAGACTGAACTCCCTACATCTGATGTGAAATCTTTCTGCCTGCATCCACTCCATTGTGGAAGAAAAACAGGATTAGTGCAGATTATGCATTGAGCTGGTGAAGTTTGGGAGCAGTTTTCGGCTGATTCTTTTACATAAATTTGAACTTGTGACACAGCAGGAAGAAAAATCCTGGATTCCTGCTCTGAGCTCAGTCACATGCCAGGCAGACTAGACAAGGATGTGAATCAGTGTCTTTATCTTCCCCTGAGAGGAAGGATGTGATGACAGAGGAGCACAGAGTCATTGGGTCTGAGATGAGAAGCAGAACGCAGAAACTTGATGCATTTCAATTCAAAATGTGTTTCCAATTGACCATATTTTTTAACAATGTTGGTCCACACATATCCAGATATCTGGGGAAACAAACACACTTTTATGTATTTTGGCCTTCAGCCACTTAAAATTTCAGTTTAAAATCACTGAAAACAATTATTTATTAAAACCTCCATCAAACTGGAGATTTAAACAAACTTTGGGTTTGTGTGCGTACATGGAAAATCTGAGATTTAGTGCATCATCTTTAGCTTTAGTGCATTATAGTCTGTGACAAATAATGCACTAATATATTTGACACAATTCCCATTGGACACTGTCCTGTGTTTAATTAATCTTAGATTCTAATATGCTATTTAAAAGTAGTTCAATCTACATATTTATCCACATAAATGAACTTCCTTGCGCCATGTTTAACTCCTAACAGGAAGTTATTGTTTTGAAGCAACCTGATTGGATGTTAACTTTGTGCTACACTGCCCCCTATACATAAAGCAACGATAAGGAGTGTTTTTGTCTTGAGTTCATGTGAATGAAAACTTTTCTGAAACAAATCCTGTGTGTAAGATGTTATCTTTTATATCACGTGTCAAACTCAAGGCCGCGGGAGACAAATTCGGCCCACCATAGCTTTTTATGTTGCCCTCTAAACTCCAGACACCAAATTATGTCAATCAGTCCATCCAGTTTTTCACAATTTTGCAATCGTGGAAATTTACAGACCCCTGCAACTTTTTGCACTAATGTATAATTGAGAGTTTATTGAAAAATGTTCTCAAGGCAGCACTATTTATTTAATTTTACACTATTACTGTTGCCTCAGTCTTACTTGATGTCAAGTTGTAATTGATACGGCGAGTAGCAAAAGTCACATTTACTGTCATATATATTTATCATAAATATTTCTAGTGGCTCCACAAAATCTGTGAATTTGATTTAAATTCAGATCAGCATGAAAAGATGCTCAATAATATTTAATTCTAAGTACTTATTGATGCTAGTTATTAATATTTAAAAATTTTTTTAATGGGATTTATCAATGTATACTGGTGCAACTGGCTCTTGGAAACATTCAAGATCTTGATAAAATAAAAATGAGTTTGACACCCCCATTTTAAACGATGTGACAGAAATATGTGCTTTTGTAAAGGTTGTATGTTTACAAAACCCTAGTCTGTAAAGATAATAGTGTCAGATGATGAACTGGCCAACACAAACAGAGCATAATGCTAATTATTTTCAAACCTTTTGCAAATAAAACAAATAAAGTGTGCAGTGCATTGTGGAATTCGCAGAAGGAATTCGTCTGAAAGGCACTAAAGCTAAACCTACACATTTATCCCACTTCATAAAATAAACATCTGAGCCAGCCACAGTCCATGAAGCAGTGGTTTAAAGTTTGCAGCAGCTCCTCAGCACTAGGTGAGACTATGCATGACAGGAATAAAAGCAAAAAGAAAGTACAATATGTCTTAAGTGGTTAAGTTTTGACATTGACATGCATGTAAAACAACAACAAACTTTTGTTCGGAACTTCAATATTTGAGGTGAATATTTTCTGAAATGCCCCATATAAATGTTTCTGTGCTGGTGGAGGGTTTTCTGCAGGTATTGCCTTCAGCTGCATTGTCACAGCGCTGCAGACTCAGAGTCTCTGAACCTCTTCTCTGCCTCAACAATCAAAGCAGCTTTATTGTACTCTCTATGGTGGCTGTGGCTCAGTCCAGCAGCCTCTGAAACAGCAGAGACCTGTTGTCTCTGCACTTCCTCAGCTTCTCAAACCTGTCCTACCTTGGATACTGCAGTATTTATGGGAATGTTGCATCCCACTGCACCACACGTCCTCCCACTTCATTGCCTGTCACTCCTGAAAGGCAGTAAATGGAATTATATTCTTTGTAACTCTGCGTATATTGGGAGAGTTTTTAGCCTAATCCTCCAACTCCATGAGTTTTAAAGCAGTCATTAAATGAATTAAGCAGGGATTATACTTGCTGCATGGGATGGATTTGTCTCAAACAAGAGGATCTGTTTCTGCTGCACTGCTTGCCTGCAGATGCCGTTAGCCCTAATTAACCACAATCTCTTCAATTATTTCACATGCACAGAGTGTAATGTTTGCTGTGCAAGTTAAGATTGTTGTGCATTTTTCAAAATGAAGCACACACAACCTTAAATAGACAAGTTGGCTTGGTGATTCATTTCTGTTCTCATCTCATTTTCACCAAAGAATTGAATACCTTAGATAATATTTTTGAGTTGCAAATATTTCTACTCATATTTCTACTCATTGTAGTTAAATGGTGACTTATATATTGAAAAAGCAGCATTAAGGAACCGTACACTGTATCTCTGTCCACATACATGAACCGTGTTTAATTCCTATTAGGGAGTCGTTGTTGTTTTATGTTAATTATAATTATGTTAAATGTTTAACTGGCCAACGCAGAGCAGTGCATAATGCTAAGATAGAAGAAAAACTAAACATGATTTTCAAACATTTTTGCAAACAAAAATGTTTAAAAAAAAAAAAAGACATTCTGGCCTCTACAGCGCTCAGTTCAGGGCTCCCTGGAGCTATTTTTAGTCTAAGGAGGATTGATGATTACAAATACCTTAACAACATTTAAAAGTAAGATTCGGGTATACATATTTGCATTAAATCCCCAAATTCCCTCATTAATATTTGGTTAAATATGCTTTAGCTTATTGCATTTTAGCTATATTATTTTTATGGCAATACGTTTCTAGTGAAGTTCTGGTTGAATATTTGAGGATTTTATCTTTTTATCTAAATTTTAAAAATTTTAATACTGCGATTCACCATAAGTGAGACCAAGACTATCCTTCCATCGCTGGAGCTTTTCTAAAAACCAATTTTTCAAAGGTAAAAATTTCCTTTGCAGGTCTTTGCAGTTGTTAGTAGTTAAAATCTTAATGAATAAAGACTCTACCACCCACATGAACTTTCTCTGGCACTTCTCTTGTGGTGGATAAAGCGCCGATGCTGCTGTTTCTCAGCTCATTTATCCCACTTTGGTCGACACTTGCGGCTCAGTCAGGCTAATGGCAGCTTGTAGTCGCTCTGGGCTCTGACATTAAAAGTGTTTGGGTCCATTGACTTGTCGGAAGAAAAAGCAATAAAGTGTTGTCTTCTCTGACAGCCAGAGGAAATCACTGTGGAGAACTGTTATGCACACAGCCACACTCTCATACTTTTACTTCGTGTTTTTACTTTGTTTTTAATTGCGTTTCAATTAAGTGTAGACGTTTAATTATGTTGAGTTTGTTTCGGCTGTTTGCACTAATCTAAGTGTGGTTTAAAGTTTTCCTTAAACTTGTTTGTACATTTTCCTGACTTTAAATCATGTTTTTAGAAAGTATACAGATGGAAAGAATTGTGTTTTTTTTGTTTTTTCTTTTTGTTTTGCCCTGAACTTGATCAAACGCTAACTGTAAGATGCAGAGAAGAGCTGTGTTTCGGCTCACATTAACAAAGAGTAAGCATGTAAAGTGTTAGAGCTGCACAGCAGCAGATCTGACAGCCTGAAGAACTCATCTCGACAGGATTCGTCTCGATGGGCACATATGAAGGCAGCATCTGATGAAACACTTGTCAGAACCAAAAGCTCACAAACACACGGAAATGTTTGAGAAATATAAGCCTGAACCATTTGAAGCTTTTGAATGTTTTACTGTTTACAAGGATGCATTCTGACACTTCGAAGCTTTCCTAGGAAAATCTGTATGGATATACTTAAAGAGAAGAGTTTTGGGAACTGACCCTGTTAATTACTTGTAGCGGTTTGGAGAAGAACTTAAGGCTTATGTCTTTAGGAATCAGAGATGTTCATCCTGTGAGTGAAATTCACTGTGTGAGCATCCAGACTGAGAATTTTCTCCAGACATCATGTCTGGATGCCATCTAGATTTTTAGTATATTGGATGTAAGACACTCAGTTAAAATGTCAGGTTTATGGAATGTAAAAGTTTTAGCATAAAACAGAATTTTTGCTAAACGTGCTAGCATAATTTCCATTGTTGTTTTGTTGTTGCGGTCTGGCTTCTGGAGTACAGTAAACCTGGCTTTGTTGACAGAAAGCTGCAATTATATCTGTATGTATGTCACCACCTCTGCCAACAGTATTGCGACAAAGTAGATCAGGTTTTTTTTGGGTGTTTTCCTGCAAATTTAAAGAGTCTCTGACCATTTTACCATCAGTCTCCCCTGTCCTTCCCCATCTTCGCTCTTATCCGCTGTTAAATGGCCGTACACTGGGGAAATTAGCTCCACAGTCATTGGCCACACACACACACACACATGCAGTGTCTCTGTGTGTGTGAAAGACATCCCTGTACTGGGCAGCACTCATATTCTCCTCCTGCGGTTGTTGCTATGGCTTTTCAAATTACAGAACATCTCCTCACCACAGCCTTATGCTACCATGCCTGTGATTGCTGGTGTAGTGGGTGGAAATATGCAAGATGCTAAGTGCAGAACTGAACTCCTCGATTTTCTGTTCCGACCCGGTCCACACAACACATCTCTGCTTTGCCAGGGCAACTGATTCAGCTTCACTCTTACTCTTATTCAGAACTGAGAGTAAGAGTGACATATCTGATATATACAGAGCAGAAACAACTGTTTTTTTTTAATAAATGATACAAAATAAACTTAATATGTGCAATATTTAATTTTCATTTCCTTCAGTATCAAATAAGTTAACAGCTCTTATGTTTGAAGGTGTAGAAAAAAAGAATCTGTGCGCTCTTTATCAAGTTCAAGAGTTGTCATACTTGATGTAGACTGTGCTAATTTTGTCTTTCATTTTTGAAAAATGTATATATTAACTTTATTTTTTAGCACTTTCAAAGAGAAAATAAATATGCTATAATATTAAAACAATGCAGTAATTAATCAATCTTAAGCATAAGTGTTTGTTTATTTTATTAAAATTAGTAATAAAATACTTATGGCGTGTTCACACCAAACGCGTTACGCGTGTCAACGCTTCAAATTACATGCTTTATTTCCAAGATGAAGAAAACTAAGGTTCGTTTATGATTTGTTATTGTTAATACAATGCAATAATTTTCTCCTACTCATTTGCTTTTCTCCATATGGATAAATAGATCTGATTATCATCAGTAAAACACTGGAATACAGTAGCATTTCTTCTAAATGTTTCCACCACAAGAAACCTGTAAATTGTATCTTGCAGCTAAATGACGTTAACACGTGTGGGCATTAAGCCGACCTACCTGAATTAAATTCTCAGTTCAAAGTCACATAAAGCAGACAGGCTTACTTTAATCTTTATGTGAATATTTATTTGAATATCATCAACAAAGAAAAAATGGGCCCAAAAGCTGCAGGCAAAGAGTAAGTAATATGGGCCCCAAAATATTATTTTTCAGTTTGTTTGTTTTTTAATCATTTCCTTTCATCATTAGTTGAGTTCTTTAAAAGCTTGAAAGGTTTGGATGGATGCTGTTGGGTACGTTCCCCAAACAGCTGCAACTTAGGTTATATTTAGTAAATTCAAAATATTTAAAAGATTGGAAAATATTATAGACGTCAACTACAGAACAATAATTTAGGACAATATAATTGAGAGAGAGAAAAAAAACCCCAAACAAATCTTTGCTTTGTCTCTGTACCTGCCTTTGACTCTTTCTTTTGGTCCAAGGTCACTCATCCCATGCAGCCGTGAGCGAGGAGGAGCACGGTAACCATGACAACTGCTCAACGGGCCCCACACCGGACTGCTCACCCCCTTCCCCTGACACGGCCCTGAAGAACATCGAGAGAGTCATCCGCCCACAGGTGAGTGAGAGCTCACACACTAATGAATGTGTTGTAGGTCGCTTAATGCATTATTGAACATCCCTGGATCCTCCTACAAGCAACTTATACACACACACATGCACGCACGCACACACACACACACACACACACACACACACACACACACACACACACACACACACACACACACACNACACATGCACGCACACACACACACACACACACACACACACACACACACACACACACACACACACACACACACACACAGACAAGTAATGATATATTTTCCCATCTGCATGTAGTTCAGTATCACTTCTAGAAGTCTGAAATATTATATCTGTGTGTATTAAACATCAGAAACAAAGTGTTAAATATGTTTATCAGATATTTAATAAAAGCAAAAACCAAACAAAAGTTGCTTCAGTTCTAACTTACCGTGAAACATCTGCAATTATGAACAAACATCTGGCTGCTTAACGTGAGTTTTAAAGAAGCAGATGTGAATGGTACAAGCATGCGGAACATTATCTGAGAAGCACAATCTGCAGTTAGACAAACCCATTTAACGGCATACTTGCTTAGCAGCTATGAATTTAGATAAAAAATATATACTATTTATGTTTGTGTTTTATTGTGTTTGGGAGATTTTAGCAGACGATTCCCGGTATCTGGAATATAAATCTAATAACAGATGGATGTTTTTTTTTTTTTACTACTTTGATAAATGTATTATTTTAATTTCTACGACTTTGTTTTGGTCAAATATTAAGTTTTTTGCAGAGTCAATTATCACCCTTGTGAAATATTAATCTCTGTGGATTTTCTAGATTTAGTTTCTCATTTCCTGTAAACCCATCCTTAGGCTTTCATCTCCATCTGAAAGGGTCACATTTTATAGGACATATATAATCATTTTTTCCCCATTTCCTTTTGTTATGTTTGGGCTACTAGCTTGACATTGTTAATCTCCTTGTGAAATATGCTGAAAAGCTTCAAAAAAGCAAATGTAAGATCGGATAACATCCCCTGAAAGACAAAATGCATACAGGACATTGAACTCATCAAAACATAGCATCTGCTAACTAAGTAGATAAATTATTTCTTTGATTTTTTTTTCTAGTAAGGAAGATTAAATAAAAACAAATGTTGCCTAAGATCAGTAATTTGGAGACCTAACAAACAAGCACCCTACCAAGGTTTTAAAAGCACACTGAGGTGAGCCCAGTACTGTGACAATTTTTAGAAGAATTGCATAAAAAAAAAGAAAATTCTGGCTTCATTCAGATTGGCATCATAACATTTACTCCAATTCTGACCAACATTCTTAACTATTCAGTTGTTTTGTAAATCATACAGTTAGTGAAAGGAAGAAGCTGGCAGTCTCACTTTTCTACACATAGTAAATAAGTGTTTTACTAGTCACAATAAAACTGTTGTATGCCATGTTTTCAGTCTTTAAATGTTCATCTACACTTATTTGTGTCTCATAATCATCCATGTATGATGAGAATTTGGTTTCCGTGGCAGAGATGTGTAGCTCCAAAACCTTTTTGTATCAGAAGAATGTTTAAAATTACGTGCTTGGAAAATTTGGAAAATTTCAGTTCAAACCGTCAAAATGTTTACGTTTCCTAGCACTAGAATATAAAGAAAACCACCCTTCCATGGTTGTTAGTAGTTTATTTTATGCAATAGTTATCAAATAAATGTAGAATAGGAAAATATATAGAGTGATCCAGAGGGAAATGTACTTGCATGAAAACATAAAGCTGAGCAAACGATAAAATGCGTTGAAGCAAATTCTAAATATTTTTTTGTCCAGCATATATCACTGCTGCTGCTTTATTAGGCTCATGCGACTGCAGAGTAGATTGCCGAGTTGTTTCCGATCATGAATAACTCATTTCAAACGCCGCAATTTAAATGCAACAAGTCAGCCTCATTAGTGACTCCAGCTAAATTTATTCCTCTCACTCCTGACTCTGAGTTGATAGTATCATATACCGAGGAGCTTCACGGATGTTTCACACCTTGATAATTAAAGGCGGTTGTTTTCTCACTGAGAGGATGATGTGACATAATATAAAAAAAATTTAAATAAAAGTCCAACTTCACTCCCTGTTCACTGCAGGGAGTCATAATCAGACTGTTAAACACTGGAGCCTTACAGATAAACTTTAATGAGCTGCAAGAGATTGATGCAGAAACGATGATGGTTTTAATTATTAATGAAGTCACTTATTTTTTAAACTGTGCCTCAGTTTGAATAGTTTCTTACCTCAAAAAGCCACATTTTCCCCCTCATATCATTTACTCTGCCATATTTAAAAACCATCAGTTTGTATGTTCACTAGAGATGCACCAATCCGATATCAATATCCATATCGTTCCCGATTTTTAAGAACATTCTAGATCAGGGAACAATTATAATGATGATAGATTATTATGTGCCCCATTCATAAGATCAGATCTATTCAGTCTAATTCTGTTTTATTATTTACATTATATTTTTAATTCTTAATTACTCTTTCTGAACCATTTAAAAGAAGATTTGTTGCAGCTTAATTTATACATGTTTAACCAAGTCAGTCAACATATTGTTTTTGTCAGATTCAGTTTCTTTATTATTTATTTTACGTTGGCTGTTATACTCCTAATTGTGCTGACTAAACAATGTAAAGTTGTTTATAAATGTTTGACCAAACTTTAAAGTTTAAGTTTAATTTATTTGACTTGTCAAATAAATTTCTAATTCAGTAATTTTTTTTCTGTTTGAAAAAGAAATGTTTTAAGACATTTCAGCGCTGTTTTTATGTATCGGATCGGTATGGCCGATATTAAACCTCAGATTTCAGTATCGATATCGGAAGAAAAAAAGTGTATCGGTGCATCTCTCCTGCTAATATAGCATCTCTGATTCCTCTTTAGCATCTTTTTTTCCTCTTTGCTCCTTCTCTTTTGAGTACATGTGAACTAGTTGTGGGACAAATGTGAAATGTTACACCTAATATTTGCGGATCAGTCAATTAAGACGACTTATGGTAAAATGACACCTAAAATTGTTGCACTCAATTATTTTCAAGAGGAATTTTTAGGTTTGTGATGTAATATTGACATGAAGGAGCTTGTTAAAATGAACCACTTCCCTCATCTTGAGTAAATCGTTTGAATTTCCCGATAAGCTCCACCTTCTCCTCTCATCTGTTGTTCTCCCACCCGGACCTAACTTTGGGATGTGAACTAATGTGTGCAGAGGGATCACATGCCGTGCCCAGCAGGCCGCTGTTCGGCTTGAAGTGTGCATAATCAAGAAGCACCGCAGTTCAGTTTTATAGCTCATAATTAATACTCAAGAATTCATTTCATCTGGTTTTAGTGCTCCCGCTGGCAATTTCTCCACTTCATAGTTTCAACAAACGCAACTCAGATAAGAAAACAAGAGCTTCTGTATTTATTTGGATGCATAGAATGTCTCACTGTAGTGTAGTAGCATTATGTAGCCTTTCTGGCTTTGACATATAAATATTGATAAGGTGCTGTAAGACCGCCAGTAAAAATCCAGATTTCATAGCAGCTTCTAAACAGGATGACTTTTTAATGAAGATTTGATTCAATTATTTGCTCATAATCAGACTTAAATACTCATATAATGCAGGATATATCGTTCGGTTCTCACTAAAAGTTGTTGTATTTTAAGACGGAGAGCAAAATCCAGCAAAATTGAGAGAACACCAGCCACTGACTTTAAAAGCAAACATGATCACACAGGCTGTATTGCTGCGGTCCAGATTCTTCATGTTTTGCTCTTTTTTATGTCTTTTTATGTCTTTATCCTTTGCCTCCTGTCCAAACTGTCAGCTGGACTTGTTAGATCTCCAAAGGCTCACACTCTGAGCCCGCTTGAATGCGAGACGCTGAGTTGAAAGGCACAGAAAGAGCGGAGGGCCTTAGATGACTGCACAACATCATGGGGTTATCAGCCTCATGCCCACTGGCTCTGTGTCCTACTTTGCTGGCTGTATGAATCATTTGAAAGGAAAAACCCTTTTTTTTGCTCATGATGCAGTTTCTGATTATGGGGAGCGCATGATGAAACTCGTGTCCTCTATCGTCTAATAAGATGCCAAAATCAATCTACATTTTAATGTGTGACAATCTTGATCTTCAAAAAAGGTGCAGCATTATTTTTTTCCCTGTTTTGTTGGGTTAAAAATACAGTTTTTAAAACTTTTATGATCAAATATCTTCAAAACACCTTTGAAAGTTGCAGAAGAAGACTGGATAGATTGAAAAAATTAGAGTAAAAGTCATTGTAAGTACATAAACAAGTTAGAGGGGCTAAATTATGGACTCAGATCTCACTGTAAGGACTACAAATCTTTTTTGTCCTTAAGATTTTCTGAAATAAAGTGCTGCTTGTGGGAGGGATCTCTGGACTTGTTAACTTCACAATCCAGTTTGATTAGAAAACATAATCATTATGTCATTTAGTCACTGATTTGCAAACTTATATGGGAATCTCTAAAGGAGACAAGCTAAAGTGACATTTTTTGTTGCCTTTACTTCAATGTTTTTCATCATAACATTGAAAATAAGCTTCAGAAACATGTACATGAAGTACTATCATCTAAAACACACATTTATTTACTTATTTATGCTTTTATTCTACTTTCACTGTGTCTTCTGTCTCCTAAAATAGGGAATAGGCAATGCACAACCCTAACTATTTAGATCTGGCTGATTGCCAAAGATGAAATCATTCAGATAAGATCCTGACTGCTGCCAAAAAGAAAGTTTGAAAAAAGTCTCTAACTGTCCTTTTAAATGTAGTCCATTAAGTTATGTTGGTATAAAATCTCATATATTCTTTAGTAAAGGATGAAGTGAAGAAAAAAATATACAACAGCCTAAATAAATAAATAGTTTTCTAGCTGAATACTTGGAGTCAGATTTGACTTATGAGGGAGATGAATCAAAAGTATAGCTGCAGCACCATTTAAGTCTATTTGTGTCTTTAATAAAGAAGAGTGTTTAATCTTACTTGTAGATTTGTGCTGCAGTCTGTAGTGCACACTTTAGAAGGAAGTAGCTACATAAGCAGTGCCATGTAAGAGCAGACCCAGTGGCGGTGTGATTGAGTGGATAAGCCCCTCTGATGTGTGAATACTGAGATGCACACACTCCAGTGGAGTAGAGATAAGGCACAACAGCTACAGACCCATCCTGAGGGGCAAAGATAAGATATTTGTGCAGAGGATATACCAACACAGATCACTGCATGTAATACAGGAGTCACATAAATTTTAACTTTACCCGACTACATTATATGTCGGTTATTTACTTCATTAAGTTAAGATGAGTCTTTCTGAAAACTGAACATGTCAAGCTGGTGACGTCTGATTAGGGTTATCCAAATAAATTTGGCAATATTTGAATGCGCTCCACACTTTTAAGATTTGTGCTTGTAAAAAATGAAATACCTTTTATTTTTACTACTGTACTTGTGTTGGTCCTAGGTTTAAAATCCCAGTAATGCCCATAAAACAAACTTTGTAGTTGTAATAGTTCAAACTGTCTGAATACTTTACATCATCATCACATTTATTGGCTAAGATTGTGTGCACAAACAAGAATTTGTTTGAATGCAGACATTAAATATAAATAAATAGCACAGACATCAATGTGTCCAGGATGTGTGGGGTCTGCAGAGATGTTCGCTTATGACCTTTTACAATCCCTGAATGGAGGATGGGTCTAATAGTCTGTTTGCCTTGTGTCTCCTAATTATTTTTTAAAATGTAAAATTCCCTACGTTTCAGGACATTCAGGAGTGAATTTAATACTCCAGTCTACACTTGTATAGTGATATTCTTTCACTTAACCTTTTCAGTGCGTTTTTCTGATTTATTTGGAGTATTACTTTCCATGTGGGTGTAAGGAGACCTTTTTTGTGTTTGTGTGCACAATTAAAAACAATCTGCTTTTCCAGCCTTTGCCCCCCACGAGGAGAGGCTGGGGTCGTACGCAGCTAATTGAACAGACTAATGCTGAAAGCTCTCCAGTGGGAGTTAGACTTCTGAGCTGTTTTCTGGCATTTCCCACCCGTATTAAAGGATTTATGTGCAGCATTTTGATGATTTCAACAAATCAGGGGGGCTCAAACACATCATTAGTTTTGAGCCGAGAGATTTGGTAGCCTCAGCCGGCCTCTGTGCTGCATTTTGAAATATTTGTTGCCATGAATGTGGAGGGAAAACAGCGTCAATGCTTGATTGGAGTTAATCCCTACAAAAAGTATTCACCACATTTTTCTTTCTTGGCTTTTTGGTCCAAACTTTAATGTCTAAGTAAAAACATTTCTACAAAATAATCACAATTAAATAAAAAAGTAAAACATAAAATAGTTGATTGCATAAATATTGACCCGTTTAAAGTGACATGTCCACACACTCTGCTGTAATTTTAGGCAAAAATATTGATTTAAAGGGGTGAATATTTATGCAATTACTATTTTTGTAAAAATCAGTTTCAAGTTTTCTGTAAACTTATCAGAAAAGCCTAATTTTGTTGTTGTGGATTGATTTGTAAAAAAGCAAAATACCAAATACTACCTGATGAAAAATGAGGAATAATTTTGTAAGAGTAATGGGGATTAGCAATTGAATTATTTGAGTGTGTAAACGATGGCAATGTAGCAATTTTTTTATGGTAACAAATGAACCTTATAAACTCAGGTACAGTTTTCTTATTTTTTTAAATGAATAAATCTATAAATGTATTTGTTCTGATTTTAAGCATAAATCCTTCGGTATGGGAATGCTCTTATGTGTATTTTATTGCAAAAAACAACCTGATTTGTACAGAATGCAGCCAAAAAAAGGAACACAATGACTGGGATTACTGGACAAAATGAGACCAAAATACACCATCTTGTTTCCCGCAGTCATAATGTTAGTCATAATGAAAGACTTGGATAATCGGAGGCTAGTTTCCATGAGTGATTCAAAGTTATCTTTAATCAGAATGGGGGAATTTACAAAGTGGATTTATGTAAAAACAACACAAACTGTTCTGAACTATATGAACTGATTTTTCTATCTAAACCAGAAGAAAAATCTGGTTATATTAAGGTTTTTTTTTTTATCGCTGGTAACTAGATTAATAATGTTGGTAGTAAGTTCTTTTTTTAATAAAAACCTAAGGGAACATTTTTGTGTCGTGGCTCAAAGATCAGAATGTTTTTTGATTAGTTGGGAGGTGAGAATATATCAAGTGATTACACTTCACTGATTCTGCATTTAGTGAGGGTGTTAAGAGAAAATGTGGCATATGAGTGGACAAAGGTACTTGATGCAATATCAATCAACACAGCAAAATGAAACTTAAACGTCCTTACAGATGAGAAAATATAAGTGTCTCTGCATGTTTTTTGTGGTTGTGTCAGAACAGAAATTACGGATACGGACAGAAAACAAACAACCTGACAACAAAAGACATAAATGACAATTCATATTCAACCTAATTAATTTTAATATAATCAGTCGGGCAGTTGCCCCGTCATCTAAAAATATCAACTACAGCCATAACCAAGAACATAATTACCTTTCAGTCTCCGACTCGTGTTGTTTTACAGCTGGCATCAAAGGGGAAGTAATTGCAACAGCATTGATTTAAAGTAAAAGTGTCTTTTAGAGCTGCAAGATAAATCATGTTTCTACAAATATCTGAACCACTGATCAGCGTAATTTTATGACAATAATTGCATTCTTCATACGTCAGCAACAGTTGCTTTGCTTCATTTTTCCTCAACCTTTTTTAAGTCTGTGTTAATTGAGACTTTGAAGGTGTGAAATTTATTAACACCCAGACTCATTAGAAATATGTTAGACATGTTTTCCCCCAGCTGATGCTGTTCCAGCTGAGGAAAAAGGTTTCTTCTGAGCCTGATCTGTGTGTGTTCTGCCTCTGCATCTGTATCTAAGCTCATTAATCCCCTTCCAATCGGCCGTGACATGTTCATTAGCCTGCTGCCCATTTGCATTGTTAATGCCAGGCTTTATCCGAAGCTCCAATGTGTTTCCTGGTGTATACATGTGTAGTTTAATAAGCTCGAGTCCAGAAAGAAGATGTAGAGGCCAAGTGCACAGACAAGGCTGATGAGTGCTGTAATAAAGAGAAGTTGAAGTTGCAATTGAACTCGTTAAACATCTCGGAGGAAAAACCCTGGAGTGTTGAGCTCCTGCTGAAACATGGCAGGAAACGGCAGCTGAGTCACCGGGTTGGATGATGATTTGATTTCAAAGTAAACATCACAGAGTGAATTAATGATCAATTCATTTATTTTCTAATAACTCTTCATTTACATCTGATCATTAGTTCTTCAGATGTCATAGAGCTTCAAGATATAAATAATATTTGCAAAACTATCTGGAAATCTTCAGCTTCACATTTTGTGACGTTCCAACCACAAACTTTCATTTATTCTACTGGATTTTTTTTGTTTTGCGATAGACATAACTGTACTTTGGAAACATGATGTGAAGTGCAATGAAAATGAGTGTCACCCCCAGAGTCTGGACTTTAACTAGACCATTCTAACACGTCAATATGATCTAATCTGGTCCTCTGTATCTCTGGTTGTTGGTTTGTGGTTGTTATCCTGCTGGAAGGTGAAGGGCTTTTTTTGGTATCTAACATGTTTTCTTCCTGCTTTTACCCCAATACACTGCAAGAACACAACATTTTACTCAGTATTTTTGGTCTAGTTTCTAGTTCAATATTTTACTCCTTGAAATAAGACAAAACTAACTTATAAGCAACTTTTCAACGAGATATAGGAGCTTGTTTTAAGTTAAAAGTTTCCTAATATTGATGAAAAACTACTTGTTTCATTGGCAGATTATTTCACTTATAAAAAGACATTTTTACCATGTTATGAGTGAAATAATCTGTCAATGGAACCAGTACTTTGTCAATATTAAGGGAATTCTTTACTTAAACAAGCCCTTATTTGTTGCAGAAAAGTTATTGATGAGTTAGTTTTGTCTTATTTCAAGATGCTGACATCACCATTTCCCCCATGCGGATGGTGCATTCAGGATGATATACAGTTTTGCCTGAAAGGCAAAAAGTTCAACTTTGACTCGTCTGACTTGAACACCTTCTTTCTTGTCTCCTGATTTGTAGCAAACTTAAGTAATTTTCTACTTCTCCTATGTTGCATTACATGATATATCAATATTTGTGGCTGTACCATAACAAAATGTGACAAAGCTCAAAGGGTGGGAATACCTTTGAAAGGGCACTGCGTCTGTTTCCTTTGGTAAACCGAGTAAAGTCCAATAAAAGATTAATGTAATAAAATCCAGTTTTTGACAGCAGGCTTGTGTATCCTCCTCCTCTCTGCCCACTCAGGGTGATTCCCCATTGGCCTCATATATCATTGTCATTATTCCCTCATGCCTCTCTGCATTGTTGGGCTCTTGTCTAGTTGATGCATTGGACCTTTAAACATCCCTGCTCTCCCATTGGTTGCTGCAACAGAAGTGTTATTCTTCAAACGGGACAGAGAGTTGTAAAATAAAAAAAAGTGGAGTTTATTGCTGTTCTGTGTACTGGAACATCAAGCTGTCTTTGATTTGTCTCTGTGTTCTTGTATTACATTTTAAGTGTTTTGATTTATGGCAGATGACAGACTGGAATTGCAGGATGAGGTGTTGTTGTGAATTTTCAATTATTTTGAGCTCTGTTGTGTTTGTGGGTCATGTTTTTGAATTTATCTGTCTCTTCTGAAGATTGTAGATTCTAAGATAAGGATGAGTGTTGTTTGGTGCAACCTAGTAACACTTTGCTGCTTTCCTTGATTAAAAGAGGATTATTGACAACTGATTGGCAGCAACTCAAGTTACTAGCCAGTTTTTCAGCGCATCTCTGTTGAAGAAAAACAGTGTTTTAATTATGGTCAAACCTATTTAGGATTTAAATATTTTTGTCTGTACCTGTTTTCTGGACAATAACAGATGCCTGGTAATTCTTTCTAGATTCTTTCTACACGTCGTCTTCAGTGGTCAGTCGCAGGCCAAACATTACTTAGGCTAAAGATTTTCCTCTGTGGACTTTATGTTGTTAAAGGAAAAGGACATGCTGTGTTTTCGCTTCATTTTAAATTCTTCATTCACATTTGTCTCAGTTCCTCATTTGTTTGTCAAAGATGGAAAGTCAAATATTGATTGGGAGAAAAATCCATTTCACTTTGGGCTGATGTTCAACACAGGTTAACGTTAAACTCCGACTAATTGAAGGAGCACTGCAAGAGGCATGTCTGAATTTATCAAGTACATGTCCTTCAGTGTGCGATTACCAAAGCAGACAATAAAGAAGTTCAACTAACCTGAAAACAAATAACTTCACTGCAACTTACAGGAAGTTAAGCCTATAATTAATCGCACAGCACAAGGAATAATGTTCATTTATTTGGTTCTATCAGTTTCAGTTCGTGACTTCTTCTCTTTTCCTACTAGAGTGTTTTCTTCTGCTGAGATGTTAACGGTTCATAAATCATATTTCTTTCAGCCAGTTTTTTACAGTTCAGACACAAACATCAACTCTTCATGCTGCCCGTTTGGCTTTTATTTTTCTTTTCTTTTCCAGGCTTATTCCTATCAGTTTTTCATGCCCTGATGCTTTGATGTCTCCCTTGGTCTACCTGGATGTTTCCCCTGTCAGAATCTTTCTTTGCTGCTTTCTTCTTTTTCAAAATGATTAACACCTTCTGCAGCTCTCCGTGAGGATTTCACTTCCGCAAAGATTTTTATAATCCTTTCCCGTGAAGGCCTTCAATTGCTTTTTTAACTTCAGCCCCTTTTTAATACTTGCATTTGTTTTAGGAAAGCAATTCCTTGACTTAACCTGGAAACTGCCATCACAAAGCCAACTTTCAGCTGTTAAAAGAAAAACTTTGTTTCTTATCTGTGATTTCAGATTTTATAGCCAGTTAAACTGAGTTATGGTAGCTTGAAAAGCAAATAATCCATCCCAAACAGTCAAACACAACACTCAGCTGTGTGGTAGATTTTAATATAAGACTGTCCATAAATCTAGAAAATGTTTCCTTAATGATATTACTCCACTTTTTAATTTCTTCTTCCCCCTAATCACTATAAACCATCTTCTTCTCAATCTTTTTATCTGTTCTCCATTAATTCTTCAAGTGTCTGCCCTTCATATCAATAACACTCATCCCGTTTCTCTCCCGCTCTTCAGCTTTCAGTATCTTCTTTTCAGATTCATCTCTGTCCCTGGGTCATCCTCTTTGCTGTGGTTTTTAAGTTTCAGTCCATCTAAATATCCTATTTTAAACGGTTCTAGTAGTAGAGCGTCCTCTCCTGATCCTGTCTCCATTTTCTTTCCTCGCTGGAGTCACAAAAGAGACCCTGAAGGTCTCGTGAAGGTTGTTGCTTTTCCGTCTTTAAATGTTTCAGAGTTTTTATTTTTCCGCGGTGGTTTAGCATATTGATTCGTGACACACTCGCCAGCAGGGTTTTAACTGAAAGAGCTGTTTTTTAAGGCACAGCAGCAGGTTCTTGGGAGCTGCAAATACTTCATTATGTAAGACGTGTTTACCAGATGCCAATTTCATTTGTCTTCATCTTTGCTGCTGCTTTCTCCGATGTAAATTAGATCTGAGCTGTTAGTGCATTTTCACTTCTTTGTTTTCAGTCATTTCATCTCTTGTTCTTCATCTTTTTCATAAAGCACAAATATTGAGATTCTCAAAAATTTTAACTTGAGTAGAGACATTTTGCATGAAAGATCTTAGTATCTACATTTCAGAAAGTTTGCTTGTGCTGATGTTTGATACCAGAAATACGTTTTGTTACCTAACAGTTATTAAGATTTCATTATTGAGTCTACTAGAGTATTGAATTTCACCTGTTTACGACCAAAGTACGATGGTTAAATGGCTTTCAGAGAGCTGCTAAAGCAAGTTAAAGAAGTCCTTTCCCACTGCTGGCTGCCGGTTTCGCTTCACTGCTTTAAGAACTGCAACATATGCACAAAACTGGAGGTAGATTCAGGGGAGTAACCTTCAAGAAGGTGTGACAACATGAGAGATTACATTATGCCGTTTCCTGCAGGCTCTGGTGGACCAGTTTGTGGTAACTTCGAGATAATTAGGCCACTTTATTATCTTTGGCTGGACTGCATAAGGTGGCTGATGTTGCTTGACTGAAAATGAACTGCTGCTTGTCTTGCGGATGAGTAAAACAGATTAAAATCATCTTAATGTCAACACAGGGCTAATAATCTAAATACAGACTCCATTTATATCTAGTTTTAAAATCAAATGGGCAGCTGGATGACTAACCTAGCGACCCAAGCACCGGGCTTAGCATGTTTTCTGGGGGAAACCCTGTTTGGGATCATTCTCATGTTAGAAAACATCAAGTTGTGCTATAAGATTTTATATATGCACCCAGATATCATTTACTCTTTTGCTCAAAATGCTGCAGTTAGGCCTGGTGGAGGCAAATATTTGGTTCCTGTTTAACTTTTTCAGAGCAGCAAGGAGCTAGGTTTTAATATGTAACGTATTGTTTCTTCTCACTAGACCTTTTCTTTGTTCTTTTTTATTCAGCCCAAGCAGCGCACGTCCCTGTCTTCCTCTCTGGATGTCCAGAGGCCAGTCAACCACAGCTGCGAACCCAGTGAGGTGAGCTCGTCTCTGGGCTACGCCAGCTTCAGCACCAGCCCTCCTGCCAGCCCCCCACTCAGCCCCAACCAGGAGGACTCTGCCGGATCCAACGACGACTGTCAGCTCACAGGTAGAGCCCTGGTGTCATTTAGTATTTCAAACTAAATGACCACTGTTTTGAGAAGAAAAAACATTAAAACCTGCACATGCAGTATGTTTATCCATCCTGACTTAGTTACAGGCGGTTTTAGCTTGATAGTTTATATGACTTTTGGCTTTAAGGGTGAAAAACATATTTTGTGGTCACTGCTGTTCTTTTTTCGCTGCATCTTTGTTGCCAGAGAGAGCACAGAAGGTAATCTCTTCTGCCCCGGGGACCAAATGAGATCTTATTCCCTTTGCCCTTGGTGTCAAGGAATTGAAATCATATTTTTGCTCCTGTCACACAGGAGGGTAAACCCAAGAGGTAGACAAACACCTTATAGGCAGAAGCCAGATCTCTGGAAAAAGATTGTTGGCCTCAGATGGACTGAGGAGTCAGAAAGCTTTCCATTCAGACTGGATAGGACTGCAGAATTACAGATTATTTTCAGAGTGATCCAAAGTAATAGAAATTTGGTCTCATTTGGTTCCTGAAGTAAAAAAATGAAAACTATTCACTGCATTCAGAAGCTATCACAAGTTAAGTTGGTTTTATCTAATCTTAGGAAGTAAACGTACCTTGTATTTTTATTAAAATCAACCATTCAAATAAAAAAAATATATTTGTAGATATCATGAGAAATTATTGGCTTCATATCTCAAGAAAACACGTTTTGCAATTGCAAGATAATTAAATATTTTCTTTTGAAAGAACATCATGCATTCATCATGTTCCGCTGTCATTAAAATGCTGTCATTTGTCTGTCGACACTCTTCAGCTTTAGCTATTAGTAGCTAACTTAAATTAATATGTATAATATTAGATCATCTATTGATGCTAGCTAACGCTATCTGCTATGCTAGTAATATGTTATATTCCAACAATAGTTGATTGTACTTTTTTGTGCTTGAAAGTCCTATTTTAGAAATACAAAAAACTCACTATTTTATTGAAACAGAGACATTTCTTCTTTCTGCAAATTTTCCAAGAAATTGTTGTAATTTTTTGGATACCTAAAATAAGTTTTAAAATGTTCAGTGTGCTGCACGTTATGTCCAGTGTGTACTTTGTGGCTAAAGTAATTATTTCTTAACAAATTAACAAAGGGAAACTTTACTACATATCTGAAAATCAAGGTTTCAAAACATCAGCAGAGAAAGTTACTTTGGTTCAGTGGGGAGTCCTTTTTACTGTCATAGCAGATAAAGTGTTGTTGGTTTCATCTAATGATGCTTGTTCTCCCCTGCTGAGTTTCAGAGTTTCATCTCCAAATGGAATAGAAGCGGTAATGAAATGAGGTGGTTTCACTAACAGTTTAACGATTAAGTTGCTCGCAGACACTTTTCAGTACATTTATTAAAGAAGAAAATAATAAAAACAGATTTCCTTTCTGTTCGCTGCCTGTCTGTCAGATTTACTTCTGACCTTCATGTCATTAATGTCATTTTCTTGTCAAGCTGCTTGTGTTACCATAGCAGTGGGACTCTTCGTTGTCATGGTGAAGCAGTGGCCTTGGTTACACTCATTAACCAGTGATGTAATCATTAGTACTTCCGTCTCTCACCTGGCTTTCAGTCCAGCTGTCCCTCACACACACACACACACACGCGCGCACGCACACACCCCTACACACTACTACCAGACATAGAGGAGTCGGAGCAGTAGAGAGAGTGTGTGTGTGTGTGTTTGTTTCATCCTGCTTCAGTTCAGAAACCCTGCTGGACTTTGATCGGTGTAGAACCTGAAATGAAAAAAAATAAAAAGAAGAAGCGCACCATCAATCCACAGGTGTGTGAACACACACTGACTTAAAAAGAGTGGAACCCTGCGACATCTTCTGCTTTTATTCTCATTGAAGTGCTGCAGGAGTAGTGGTGTAGCAACGAGACGTTTTCCTCTTGAAACGTCCACCTTGGCTTTATGATGATTTCTTCTGAGGAACTAATGTTGCTCAAAGTCAAACATTTTCCGTTTTGACTTTCAACATCTTCCCTATGTTTTCCATAGGAACACATTAGAAAGAATGAGACCCTAAATCCCACTCAAGCAGCTCTTAATCCCTTGTAACCTGTATGCAGTGAATGGGATTTATGAATATGCTAACCTGGCTCTGCTTACATCGAAGCTTCCCAACAGAATTTCCTTCCAGGATGGAAAGAGCAGAGCAAATTAAAATAATGATATGAACTTTCTGTGAGAATCAGAGCTGCAGCAGCTTAGTCATTTTTGATTCTTGGTGGACGTGTCCAGCACAGGTGATTGGAATATTGTAGGAGAGCAAGACGGTTGAAAGAAAATGCATAAAAAATAAGACATGCCCTCTGAGATGTCGAGTGTATGATTTGTTCAACATTTAATAATTTTGGTTTGTGAGCAGATTCTTTTTTTTAATACACAACAACTCATTGTCTGGGTGTTGTTCAATTCAATAACATTGGCAGGAGAAAAATAAAATAATCAAATGCATTCAAATTAGTATGTTTGGGAACAAAGTTGAAAGTTGGTGTTCAGGTGATGCCACACCACAAAATCCAGCTTTGTCATTTTGGATAAATTTGCCAATAGTTTTTCTTTGAAAAAACAAAAATAACACTGAGACATAAAAGCAGGAGGATTCCTAATCCAGCTCTGTTTTTAAATTGCTGTGGTCTTTGCAAGAATGCCTTGATATGATTCTGTATACAGTATATGGAATCCATAAAAAGTGAGAGAAAACATTGAAACTGGAGTAGTTAACGTAAATAAATAACAAAAGATCACATATTCCATAAAACTCAGTGAATTTCTTCTTTTATTTAGCTTTAAGCTTTTTCACAAGTAAATCCATAATCCACCGTATTATTTACTTTGTGTAAAACACAGGCAGATCATTAATAGTGCATGCAAATATGCAATAGAACATAAATTTCTTTTATTATTTTGTTAGAGACCCAAAACAGAATGGTGCCCTGGACCAAGAGCCTCATCTCCAAAAAAAATCTACTTAATTAGCGGCTTAAAGCAAATGTCCAACAAACCTAACATTTTTTTAATGAAATGTAGAATTACTTTAGCCTCGACAACAATGGTAATTTGTTTTTAGTATAAAATTGTTAGAAATGTTCCTAGGACATAGAGAAAGACAACAAAGTCAAAGTTTTCAGAGTTGTGTTTTGATAACATACGTTCCTTTTTCTAATGCAAAAAAACAAACAAAAAACCTCAACAACTTCCAAATACTTGTCCTGATATAAAAATGTTACTATAGCACTCTATTTTGTGTTAGGCTTTTCTTCTCCTCACCTCCTTCGCTCTTTCTCTCTTTTCCCCTCTCTCTCTAGTTCACTGTCTAAACTTCCTGCACCAGGAATAGATTGGCACCTATTTATTTTTTCCATTTAAGTTTTTTCACAATTCCCCCCCTCCTTCTCCGTTTTCTTCTGCCGCTCTGCTCATCCCTCCTGCTCTCTCCACTTATTAGCCGTGTAAGGCTCATTGTGGGGTAACCATGGTAACTAGAGGCTAACAGGGAGGAAAGAGACGTAGACGGACCGAACAGAGCAGCGTTACATGCATGTGGGTACAGAAGACAGAGTCTCGGGATTCAAAGGATGCCAGTGAAGAAAGCGAGTGGGTGATGGAGAATGGGAATCTTGTGTTGCAGGGAGGGGAGGGGCATGCAATGTGAGAATTAAAAATGAGGACAAGGAAGTGAGGAAACACTTTTATTATTCCACACACCATATAAGGTGCTTCCTTCCTTGCCTTCACATCTGTATCTCCTCTAATTTTCTTCCCTAAAATCCATAAACCGTTCTCTGATGCTACGCTAACAATATACACAATGAGCCCTCCAGCCCTGCAGCAGTTTATGCTGGTGTCAGCCACCTGCGTAGGCTGCTGGACAAAAAGTAGCCCTATTTATAACCCAATCTATCACCAGGGCTGCTGTTTTGCTACATAACTCAGCTTTATGCAATCCCAGCCACAGACAGAGTACCGAATGCAGTGCAGTGTTTATGCAGAAGCAGTTGCAGTCCATGAATTATGCAGAGCCCCCCTTCAATAAGTCTGTAACAAACATGCACCAACCTGCAGGTGTCAATTTGTTTATCTGGAAACGCTTTAGTTGCTGAAAACGTAATAGCTTCTCGTAAGCTCATGTTTTATTTGTTGTTTTTTGTTGTTGTTTGTGCAGCAGCTTTCTACTTTAAAGATATACAGTTGCAAAAGGTAGTTTTTAAATTTAGACAATTGAGTCATCTGAGTACTGTACAGATTTTCTTAACACCTTGGCTTCACTTTTTGATTCATTTACCAGATGATCTTCTTTGTCAAATTCCTATTAAACTAATAGTAGATCTCCTGTTTGTGAGTGTATAGGAGTTTAAATGATGATCAACTATAAGGTTTAATTCATTCATTCAGTTATTTTCAATGAAGTAATGAATATTTGTTGTCTTCTTATCAGAACATTACTACATAAAGTATTATGGAAGAGGACTATTGCCCCCAGAAAGAAAAACAAAATACTTTTTCTTAGATTAACCCTAATTTTATAGTTTTAGCCAGTTATTTGTTGTTGCCAATGTTCATCACAAACCCATCTCACTGAACAAGTCTGATTATTGTGTGTCCATTTTTCTCTTTTGTTCAGATATAAACATTCCTACATCACAGGTACTCACTCACCTTACAGTGCAAACAGCCCAACCGGGACAAAACCAATCAATGATCTTGATCAATTAATGAGCCTTTAGTACCTAAACAATGGACAGTGTTGTTTGTTTGACTGCACTGATTGTTTTACACATATAATCCACTTTAAACTCATTAAACTGATGATGTTGGAATCAAACACTAATCAAATATCACTTAGCCCACCTGCACAACATAACTTGATGCATAACTTTAAAAATATTCTTTTATTTTGTAAAACATGCCTACAAATACCCAAACAAAGCCTTGAGATGTCCTGTTCTCATTAGAAGTAGAACAAGACTTAGCAGGACTTTACATCTGTCATAAATTGAAAGCATTTACCTTTGGTGAGTACCGAACTCTGTAATTTAACTCTAATTAACCTGAAGTTGTAATTAATGATTAGAAAGGTCTGGAGCAGACCTTCTTTGTGCTTGACCTGATGCAGCTGCACTAACAAGGCAGGGTCGGGATTTCTGTATAGTCAGTCTAAATGTTCCTCATTTTTCTAGCCAGGATAGCAAAATTATTTGTTTGCTAGTTGGCAAAATTATTAGGAGAAATTTTTATACATCCCTAAAATTTTTCTTAGTGTTTTGTAGTACTGCATTTTAGCTAGATGACTGGCTCAAACTTTTTAGGTTTTCTTCCACCAAATGTCTCTCAGTAGTTTCATTCAGCTACTTTTGTAACTGAAGAATCTACTTAGGGTTCCTGTTTAGACGATACAATACCAGTCAATGTGCTTCAATATTTCCACATTGTTCTTTCCTTATGTTTTCATCTGTTTCGTAAATAACAAAACATCCGCAGTACATAATGTACTGAGATAACAGCGTCCAAACTAGTTTTGGACGCTGCTGGACTAAACTAGTTTGGATGCTGTTATCTCTTTTTTCTCGAAATGTAGTGGTTTTCTTTATGAGCAGTTGCTTCAAGTTTAGTTTCATCAAACCATACGGTTCATTTGCAAAGATAAAGATCTGTGTCTCTATGTATTTTCAAACTATAGCTTTCCTTTTTTACTTTTAAAGTAATGACTTCTTCCTCAGGTAGAACTCATTACCTGAGGAAACAGATATTGACACTGTTTATAGTTTAAGTAATTACTTATAGTTTAAGTAATTCTACCTCATTTGAAGTTTGTTTTAAAGTCAAACATTGGTCTTTTAGTTCATTTTCTATCCTTTATGATTACCTCACCATCTTGGCCCGAGAGTGCAATGCGCCTTACAGTTTGTGAGTTCATGAAATAATCATTAGCTGAATTAATCTGAAAGTCGATCAAACTCCCCTGCTGCACCAGCCGTTGCATATAAATGTGAGAGCATTTTTTACCAGTGTAGATGGAGTATCTGCATAGTGTAGCATGATATAATAACACACTAATTTGGACATTTATTTAAATACAGTGAATTGTTAAGCATGTTTCAGTCTCTGTAGAAATTTGTCCGTGATCTTTTGCACTAAATTCAAGCTTTCCTGAGTTCTTTATTTGCTCACTTGTCAATACCTGGTCCAGTCTATGCATCATTGTGTAATTTTCCATTCAGTCTTTTCTGGTTTAGCTTTTAAAAGGAAGACCCAACATAATGATGAGTCATCGTGAACACAAAAGAACCTCACACAGACAGCCAGACACTGTTCAGAATAACTAAATAGAAAGAATGTGGAGAAATGTACTGTGAAAGTCATCCTGGTGTTGGTCACGCAGAAAAAAAATAATAAAATCAGGGAAAACCTTACATGGTTTAGCATTTTACAGTGACGCAGATGAATTAAAGCAATCCCTTTGTTTGGAATTGAATTCATTGTTCAGACATTTTAGGCTTGATAATTTAAAGCATCACAAGGTGATAACGAAAATCTCCAATTTGATATAACTTAAATATGCTTACACAGTTTTATATACAATTTTTTTTTATAATAGATAATAAATCTCAACTTTCCCACTGCTTTCTGTCTCACACCAGCACTAAATGCATTTCCAGTGACACCAGTGAGAGACTTCCAAAACTCTTCATGGGACTTGAAAAATGTGTTACCACCGGAGACAAGCCTGTTGCTGTGGCAATAAACTCTGGAGTCAGAAATGAAAGAGCGAATTCAGCGTGTGGAAAGTGGCTCCCCTCCACCTGAAGGCTGGCTTTAGATACGCACAGGCTATCAGCAATAAAGTAATGCTCTCAGCAGGGAGTTGCTATTTGCAGCCTTCCACAGAAAAGAGTTGAGCCCAGACTGTTGGTGCGTGTTACTGTAAAACCACTTCTGGTGTCATAAACACTTAGTCTCCAAGCAAATTACCAGTGCATTCACATTTTGTTTTTAGGTGCAATTAAATATTGAGTGTTTTTAAAAAGTGACAAAAAGGCAGAATTAGATACAGATTCAGATTTGTGTATTGATTCATGAGTAACTGACTGATGTTTTTGGTAAAATTGTATATGTAGATACAATTGTTTGCCCACAAGAGATATTTTGATGATAAATAGCAGCAAACAGCGATAAAATAAGAAATCATAAACATTTTTTAATCTTGTTTTTCTTTGTGAATATATTCAGATATTACTTGAAACTTTAGAAGTCATATCTTCTAAAATCCCCTGAATGAGTAAAAAAAGTGCTTTAAAAAGAAAATCTATAGAGCATATTTATTGGGATAAAAGTTGTAAAATTTAGCTGTGGCATTACAGTCTCCCTTTTTTCTGTTTGTAGTAATCTGGTCATATTTGGATGAAAGTTTAATTCTCTGTTTGTTGTCTAAGGAGACAACAAATAATTTTGATAATAATTTTATCCTAAAATAATTGAATTAATAAGTTTGACCTGTTTGCTGTTTAGCCATTCCATGCAATGCATTTTCATCAGTGCAGACAAAACCTCTGCATAGTGTAGCAGGAGGTTATGTAACTTTTTATGAGTTTGTTGCAGAGATGATTTCTTCGTTTTTACATACATTATCTATATGTGGCATCTGAGTTGTAACTATGTAATTTTCTGACACGTTAGCTTGGCTTTCTTACAGCTCAGTTTAAGTCATAATGTGATGTACAAGCTGTTATGCTTAGAAATCAGAGGATTGAAACAAAACTGACAGAATGTGGGCGCTTCCTCTAATTAATTTAAAATAACATCTGGGTTGCAATGGAAACTTTCTGCCTGCCTCTTGAAAGAATTTTTGTTTTCACTTGTCAAATTAATGTGACCTTTCCTACAACCCTCAAAAGGAAGATTTTCCTGGCTCTCATTTTTAACTCAACTATTTTTTTTTGTGCCTTTTATCAACTCAACCAATTATCATGTGATGTTGCATCATCTGGATGTTGGTTTGTTAGCACAACCCCACCATAACTGGATGTTCGCTTCAGCTCCTGCAGCACCAGCTACATGTAGAGATGACTGACGGCTCAGATATTGCTCTGTAGTTTTTAATAACAGTTGCTGTGCTGCCACAAGAGACGCAGCGACGAATGCATCCTTATCAGATGTTTGGATCATCTCCCAGGTTCTCCTGCTGATGCGCACAGAAAACAAACCCAGCACAACGTGTTTTTGTTTTTTGCATGTGCGTTCCTTTGAGCCATTTTCAACAAAAATTGGGGACATGATGGTGATGTGGCGAGACTGCTTGTCACCTTCTTTTGCTCACGTTTGTTGTGTTTTTTTGTGAAAATTCGGAGTACTCTGTGACCTTCGGGCTGTGTTAAAATCAATAATGAATAAGGCTGGGCTCCATTTTTGATAACCTGCCATGGATACTCGACTTTTAGAAGCCTGTTGTGATCATGTTAGGATATACTTTGACAGATGAGACCTCATTTTCACCCCATTTTCTCTCCTTTCCTTTTCAACATGCTTTCACCTGGCTCTCGTTCATGCCTCATGTCAGTCAGGCCTTCATTCTGTCAGACACTTTATTCTCCAGACACTTTTGTTCTTTTCTCATTCCTTGTTTTCGAATTCCACCCTTAACTTTACCTTCTTTTAAAATTTCGTCTTATTGCAACAGACTGTTTCACCTTTGCTTAATTGTCTTTCTCTCAAATTTCTTTTGTACTTTGTCAGAAAATCTAAAATTAATGACAGTTTTATTTTCCTTTTTCATTTTTTCTGTACTCTTTGTTTTCATTTAGTAAACTTTGACACATTAAATGTGCCTCAACTGCAAGGTGACAAGGTTTTTAAATGTAAAGAATAAACCATGTGATAATTTTTTATACATATTTTTTCTCAACTTTATCTGTGTAAAATTGTATTAGTGGTTTAATCTCAAAAGCAATTCCTCACTTCTTAAAAATCACACTTGCAATAGCTTTAACATGCTAGCGAGATCTGGTAAGAAAAGCTTAAAGTTGTAGCTAAATTGTTATGTATTTAGCATTTTCATGATTAATAAATAAGATATTTTAGGATACTTTAGATTAGAGAAGAATGTTAGTTTTTTTTAAATTTTTTTTTTTAATCATATCTGTGAATTAATTTTCACGGATGTGACATCCCACCTCTGAAGCCCAAATTAATTTGATATTTTTTCCTTTCAATATGCTGCAATAAATGTCTGTCAATATGGAAAGCAAAAAAAAAATGCAGAAGCAGACAGTGTTTTGTGACCAAACTACAAAAGTATTTAAAATAAAGCATATATTGGTCTTAAAAAAAGAAGTCAGTTCAGCAGTTACTTAATTACTTCAGTGAGAAATGTTAAACTTTGAGAAAAAGTCTGTCTTTAAAGTCTGTGTTGTAAGAAATGTTAGATATAATTTTGTGTGTCTTCTTTTTGGTGCCATTTCTGAAAGGAAGTAATGAAAGGCCTAATGGGATTTTTCTTTTTTCGCAGTTATCATTTCCAAAGCAAAGTGAATCCAATATAGTTTGAAGTTTTTTGAAAAATAGTAAGTTTGTGTATCCACTGTTCTCATGCAAATGGAACCACAAAATTAATAAAAAATTTTCTATTGAACTTGGAAAACTTAATATAAATTGACTTTTTTTTTAACATCACTTTTATAGTGACGTCAGGCTCCGCAAAAACAGATTTTTATAATTCTGTGAAAGATAATTACTAAAACACAATATTTAATTAAACTATGGATCTTATTACTTTTTAATCTGAAATGAAATTGTGTACTCAGATTGCGTAGTTTCTGAGCATGTAATAAAGACGACACGTCGGAGCGGGATAACCACAGTTGGAACTAATAAAGTTAATTATGCCCACATTCCAGTTCCAAGCCTTTCATAACAAGCTTACAGGCTGTGTCATATTCTACAGAGGCACATAAGGAATCGCAGCTTGTGATTTATGCTATACATCCCTGTTTTCTTTATATATATATATAGTGAATAAAGCCTCTTAAAAGGTAGTCAGAAGAGAAAAAAGCCATGGAAAAACTGCAAACAGCAAAACAATGTTTTCTATATTTATTACAAAAAATACAAAGTGGTTTACTATGTGCTGTTGTCTGGTGATCATAGTTATCTAGGCATGACCAGATAGTGACCTACTTTCAGCTTTTTGGTTAATTTCTGAAAACTAGCACTTTGCTGAGTGTTGTGTGTTAAAATACGATGTTAAAATACATGGATTTAGCTAAACGTTTGTTGTCCAAAAGTGTATCTTAACTAAAATAGATAAGACTAAAGGACGTCAAAATGCTCCACCATTTTACATTTTTAAAGTTTTACCAAGAAAACAGAATATTTAAAAAATGCTTGAGTTTAAAAACTTTATTCAATATTCCAGTTTTCTAAGAGATAAATATATTGTTTTAAGCCTCATATTAAGTTTATTATGATTAACTCATGGTAGGCAGCTTCTAGCTTTAGCATGGTAACTGGAAGCATTGCTTAAGACTTGAGGAAGTCTTAATAAATTACATACTTGTGATGTTTACTGCACAATCACAGCTGTATTAGTGTTGTTGTTTCTTCAGAATTGAACACATCTTTTCCAAACAGTCTGTCTGCAGGCGGTGCTGCTGCATGCCACTACCTGTTTGCAATAGTGTATATTGTGTTGCAATAAAAATCCAGGTATGCAGTGGGTTGCATCCACTGCTCTTTCACCATTCAATTCTTAGATAGTTGCTGCTCTTCAGCAGAGGAAGACAGAGTTTTACAATAAAAGCTTATTGCCGAACATAAACTTTGATTGCTCCTTCATTTGAGCCGGTACCTCTCAGGTAAGAAACGCAGCTTTACTCAAACACATTTACTTCAGGAGGCCAACGATCATTTGGAGCCAAATTAGAAGTATAGCCTGTCCTGTAATCATGCTTCAATGAGTTATAATTATGCTATTTTAACTTCGCCTCTACCTGAAGCTACAAAACCATTGTGTGTACTGTAATTTATTTTACAGATAATTTACCTTTCCGTCTGTAAAAACCTTTTTTTCAGCTCTGTTTACTCCACCTTTCCCTGAAAGCTCTCAGATACACAGAAAGTCGGGTTGTTCCCATAGCTACCAACATGCTCACCTGTTGCCATTGGTCCTCAACTTTAGCAAAAAAAAGCAGAAAGCAAAGGTGAAGAAGAGTTCTGAGTAGAATGAATAATGTAGATGTACTTACAGAGAGAATACAGTGCAAGTTTAAATATGAAAAATGTTACTTTTTTAGGATTTATGAAAAGAATGACCTCAAAATATTTCACTGAGTTGTTGTGCAGATTTACCATTACTATCCTATGTAGAATAAATGATATATTTCCCCACACAAGTAAATTTTCAGTGCTTTGAATCAGAAGTCAAACAGTTTTTGTGTTTAACTTTGCTGCTAGCCGCAAATCTTATTCAAAATTACAAAAAAATACAAACAAAAAACTAATTAGAAACTAAGCAGTTTTAATATGTCTCAAACCAGCTTTTCAAACACCTTAGCTTGTTTAAACAGGTTAAACTTTTAGATTAAAAGATTTCAAAAAGGTATTTTTGAGTTGTTAGTTACTTTTTAATTAGTTGCTTCCTATAAGGAAATACACAATCCCACGCTAATGTTATTCTCCACTGAGGAGGACAAATGTGATGGCACCAATGACCAATAATTTAACAATATTGTTAAATTTTTGTTACATCATTTTAAAAAAAAAAAAGTTGCTTCTTTTATGTAGCACCTGATTTCAAAATGTGAAATAGTGCTGTGTGAAAATGGAAGCAAAGATTCAAGCAAAACCTGAGTTTTCAGAGGCGACCTGGGAAGAAAAAGTCTAAACATGATTGCAATAATCCTAGTCATCAATAAAACTACATTTTTTTGAGACTTATAAAATCTGCCATCTTTTATTCCGATTCCTCTGGATAAGTTAAGCAAATTTTTTGCCGATTCAGTTTTTTTTTTTTGTGAGACGCAATAAAACTATTTTAAATAAAAACGAACTCATCTGATGGAGTTCAGTTGTTTTTGCAACATAAATTTCTTAGTTATATTTCCCCTAATGTCAGACATTTACAAGTTTTGCTGGTATAATTGACATAACAACATGGACCAATTAAATATGAGCTAAATACATTCTTGAACTGCAGGACTGAGAAATATAAGTATTTAGGATTAAAGATTTTTCAATTTTCTCAGTGCTTGTCAGAGCTTGGTTTGCTGTTGGAGCTGAGATGCTATCGGCTCTATTTCGATGGTTGTGAAATGTGTGTGTATACACAACCATCTTAAAAACACATACCCCGGGGAGAAAAGGGAGGAGTGGAGCCAAATGTTTCACTACACCTCCTAAAATCAGCACCAAAAGGATAACTAGAAAGATTTATGAACTGCAGTGTTGTATTTTACCAAAATAAATGTTGTGAAGGCCTGACAGAACGGTTAGGGTGTAAAAATGTGGCATTTTACTTCTCATTTATTGGAAAAAAAAAATTGTTGTTTTCCTGTCTGAGCTAAATGTGAGAACCTGCAAAAATCAAACCCCAGACAGTTTGTCGGCTTCTCAGTTCTCTAATAATTTGTTGCTAAAGAGAGCAAAGTTGACAATACAAAGAGAAGTTTTCAAATTCTGATAATTTGCTGAATTTTAACCACTTGGCCAGTCAATGCAATTAGTTCTACCAAAAGAACCTTTTAGTTCTTGTTGGAAATTACATTTCCAGTCCGACTAACACTGAAGAATGAGTCACATCTTCAGACCTGGTTAACGGCGGGCTGTTAATGGATGTTTTTTGTGCTTTTCAAACACAGCAGACAGCACAGAAAACGCAACACTCACTTGAAATGAAATGAAATGAAATGGTTCTGTTCAAGGACTAACATCATTATTGTTCCATTTAATCACCGTTGGTTAGGTTTGTCACTCTGATGGGGATTTCTCAGAAAAACCGTCCGGCTTTGTTTTCACTTATAAAGATGTTGCATATGTGACTGCATGAGGCAGCTTCTAAAGTTATATTCATGTTGTGCAATTATTTATTTAAACTATTTGAACTCTGACCCCAAAATCCACAAAAACATGTTAAATAATCCATTTGCTGCTAACTAATACCCTGAATATGGCATGAGATACTATAAGTCTTTGGTATTTATTGTTCTTTTTAAGATTTATATATGTCAAAAGTGCCAAAGTAATGCAGAAAACAAATGATGTACATTATTTTAGTTGGGCTCAGTTAATAAAAGGGAATCTATTATGCGAAATTCAAATTTTAAATATATATATATTTTTTTACTTCCACTTGGGTTTCTAAAAACAGCCCAAATGCTTAAAAAACAGGAAGTTTTGGTGTGTGGAAAATTAAACATTTCAAAAACCTCTTGATTGTTGAGTCACAATTGACTGGCTCTGTACTGTTGCCTAGCAACCCCAGCAGAGCTGCATCACATCCTTTGCACAATGGCTGCTGGAAAAATCAGATGTTTTGTTTGTTGTTGACTTACCATCTAGAAACCACTTGCTGCATTCTTGTTGGTTGCGCAGGAGCATCTACTAATGCTTTTCAAAGAAGTATGGTTGTATAATTACATATATTTTCACGTGCAAGTGCAAACGTTGATTTAGGGTAGTGGCCAGCAGCAGCTTATTTGGATTTAAAGAGACCGGAGACACTACAACACCTCATTCTGAAAGTAGACAGAACTGAGTAGACTAAAATCTCATTATCTAAGAATGATTTTGTGCAAAAAATGTGATGAGTCTGTTTTAAAAACCTGTCCTAACCTGTTCAATGAAGGTCACTTTTTAAATAAATCAATTCTGTGTTAATTCATATAGGCATGTAAATTGTAGGCAGAAGATGAATATCAGATGTGACTTCCAGGCAGATTAGTAATTTAGTTTTCCGTGTCTTTTCTGCAGACGACGGGATCTACCAGCGAGACCCGCCCCCTCTCTGCTCTTCCTCCAGTTCAAGTCGTCTCATTGGGGAAAACAGAAAAAGTCTCGTCCCAGAGGAGTTCGCAGGCCTCCTTCATGGATCCTCTCCGGCTTGTGAGCCGCCGGATACGCCTTATCACCTTTATAGCCCCAAGCACTTTAAATACGCTTCTTCAGAGGTGCAGGGCAGCGTGCTGCAGACTCCCGAGTTCAGCATTGTGATCGGCGGCGGAGCCTGTCAGGGTTTCTCTAGAACTGAGAACAAATCATCTCCCCAGAGGTCCCAGAAGCCGCAGGTCGTTTACCGAACCATCTTCCACACCCAGGTAAATCAGGACCAGCTTCAGCCCAAGAACTGTGAGCAAACGGGCCTGCCTGGTGGATGGTCGGCGCTAAACCACCCGTCCTCTTGTTCCCTGGGACAAAACGGAGACGTAGCAGAGCTTCAGGGGAAGCAGGTGGGGGGCGAGGCCAGGGACGGCTACGAAGAGAGAGCCTGCACCCTGGGGAGGATGAGATCCGTCCCACGCAGCGTGTTGGACCTCCAACTCTCCAAGTCTCTGTCCAAGTCCGATTCCAACCTGGTGGCCGTGTCCCCCATTCAGGTGAGACTTAAATTTTTTAATTATTTTATATTTTTCCTCTGTTCAGTCTCAGTTACAAAAATCATACCTACTCGTGTTAAAATGTCAAGGCAGCCAATCATCTCATAACTTGTTGTAAATCTAACATGGCATATTTCCTCTACAAAAGGGATTTGCTAAACTTCCCATGGGATATCCATCAGCAGAAGAAATTAAATTCCACCAAGAGGCTGATAAGAGCACTGAAGAAATTATACATTTGCTAATCACCAGTATTCTTCAAATGTTTGGACTGCGAAGTAGTATTACCTGACAGAACCAAAGAAACATTCCTACATCACTAAAATCTCCCAAAGGATACGGACCAGTGTCTCCTCCAGCATAGCAGTCACAAATCAGTTGAGATTTGAAGTAAATATTTGAATTTAGAACCATTTTTCTATAAACATGTCACTTTAGTTTCCAAAATAAAAGGAATGTTCTGCATCACCAAAACTCCACCAAATCCACAGAAAAGCACAGTAGCGGCTGCATTTTTTAACGCTAGTAGATAATGCTGCAAGCCAGTGACTCAATGTGGAGCGTTCCTTAGATAGAAACTTTTTAAGCTGCACTGCTTGATAACTAGAATTACTTGGAATTGGATTTTTAGTATTTACAGTCAGAAAATTTAATCATGACTTCACCAGAAGGAAGTGAAAGTTGTGAAAGTCATAAAAGACTTAATGTTAATTTCAGTTTAAATAACCAGATTATTGCAGATTTTGTGTATTTTTCTCTTAAATTGTGACTCCACATTAAAACATGACATTTGAAAAGGGATGTGAACTCTTTCCAGATGCACAGTATGTGAGACTTTAAGGCTACTGCAATAGTTTTTAAAAATATTTTATAATTTGTGTCCTATTTAAAGAGAAAAAAAGTTCCTGTTTGGTGTATTTTCAACTATTCAGAATATTCATGTGTATAAATTAGAGTTTCTATGATGTGGCTTCAGAAACTGAGTTCAGCCAATGAGATAACTCAAGAATCTGGGCCACAGTGTTCCAGTGGCTGGTGCTTCGTTTGAGATTTGTTTAATTCAGCCTAAATAAATTATAAACTACAGAAAATACATATTCCATTTGATGAAAATAAAGCTATTAGTGATGAAATCTTTTTTTTTATTTTTTTTTTTTTTTTTAGAATTTTAAGCTCAAAGATGTTTTGAATTTTGTTTTTTGCAAGTCATAGGTTATGTGTGAAAGTGTTTTTTTAATTTTTTTTAATGTGTTGTATTTTCCTCAGGAGGAACACAGCTGGGGGTCTGGATCTCGGGCCCAGGGTCCAGGAACGCCCAGCTCCAGAGAGGGAGCCAGCCCTGAGAAACGACTGGAGCGGACCCCGTCCTTCACCGCCGAGTGGGAGGAGGTGAGACAATGCAGACAGCTTGAGATCTGGATTATCTAATCAATGGCGATATTAAATGAGGAATAAAGACGCAGATCAGTGGCTGTGCTGCGACTCGTGCATTCTTACTATAAAATTGATTAAAGCAAATCAGCGTTTGGTCTCTGCAGGAGGGAAAACTGCAGCCTCAGCACCGAGCAGCATCACTTTACTTTCCTTTGAAACGTTCTCGACTTCTACAGCACTAATTTACCGTGTTCCCACTCCGATGTTCCTGGACCTTCAGAGAGAAACCAAATATTTGAAAGTAGTTTGATTTGTGGAGGGTAAAGGTCAGGGGTCAAGGCTGCTGTGTTTTAGTTCCTGACATGAAAGTTATTCAGCTACTTTTTTTAAACAGGCATAACTTTTAAGAGATATTAAGAATCCTTTTTTAAGGGAAAATGCAAATGTAACAAAAAATGCAGATCTAATCATATAAATAACCTGAACTATTTTTTAAAATGATGCTAATGATGCGAGTGAAAGCCCATTAGTGTATGCTGTGCCACATTTGCATGTACATGCTCATTAATTACCCAACGCAACTCCTGACTTGCTGTCTTGATGAATTACCATCAGTGTTTTTTTGTTTTTTTCCTATTTATGGTAACATTTCCTGTCTAATTTAATGTTATCTAAAGGGAAACTTCAGATGGGAAAACACAAAGCAGCAGATGGAAAGAGTTGCATTATCGGCAAGAGACGAGTCACAAAAGCGCCTCAGAATTCAAGGAGATTTAATTTTTGATTCAAATTTGGTATTTGTACATCATGTACTACTAGTTACTGAAGTTATTTGTTAATAATTATCGCTTAGGCATAGACTGTTAGGAAGTTCTCATGGTGTTCAGATGTAAGTGCTTTTATTTAAAGAAAATAAAAACAGAATATCTCAAATGAAATGAATTTGTCCTAGAAGACATTTCCCCGACTGAAAAAGGGCTGCAGGCAGAAGATGTTTCCTTAAGTTTTTAGGCTAAATGTATGCAACAAAGCCTGCTAGGGTGTTCTCAGTGAGAACAGTGTTTTAAAACTTTGACATAATTAAATATATAAGTGGCAGTAGCATCTAGTCTGTCCTTAAACTCATCTGCTTTGGGATATTTGGCAGTGCCAATTTATTTACTGTCAAATAGGGTTTGCTTCATAATTCTCTTGCGGCTTGGTTTGTCCATCTTGGTTTTGTTCCTTGTTCTAGACAAGTTTTTCCTTCCGTTTAACTTTCCATGAATGTGCTGTGAAAAACCAGCTTCTTTATCAGTGATATTAGGTGGCTTACCTTCCTCGTGGAGGATTTAAGTGACTGTTAGCTGGACAACTGTGAAGTCAGCCACGATCTTCGCGTTCATAACATGAAGATAATATAACATTTCTGTACTGGAAATTTGTTACTGTTGGTTAAATTTTCAGAAAAAAACTGCATTTTTTAAAGTTCTAGACATACATTATTCCTTGTGTAACGGATCTGATTAATTAGCTTGTTGGGATGTGATTGTGATCACTGCTTGTGAGACTGTGGATGGCGGCTCTGCTGCCAGGTTGACAAATGAGCAGGTTGTACAGTTCAGTGCTTAGCAGCATGTCCACTGTGCTGCAGCCAGCAGTCACTCTTCCTCTCTTCATCTCGGTTCAGCTGTCTGAAAGTTTCCGGCTGACACTGAGCATCTCGGCTGCTGTAAGGATCACATTATGTGACGCATGAATCCAGAAATAGGAAATAGCTTTATTCCTGGGAAATAACTTTCCCCCCTATTAATATGTACTGTACACATTGCTACCTCTCTGTCTGTTTCCCGTCTGTTTAGATTGATAAGATTATGAGCTCCATCGGCGCGGGGATCGGCAGCGGATTGGACGTGAAGGAGGTTACCTCAGGTAAACAGCATCCAGTGTGTTAGAGTATGGGTGACTTAAAGAATAAATCCTGGTAAAACATCTGGAATTAGCCGGCTGATATTTCTGCAGGGCAGGATGATGCATGCAAATTTCAGATTGATACCTAAAATATATCAACTGTCACCACATTCCCCAGAATTGAGCAGATATTTAGTTAAACCATCAGATAGTTTTGCAGATCAGCATAAGAACCAGGCATCCGTAAATTCTAAAACAAATAAATTCGTTTGCGTTTTAAATCCAGTAAAACCAGAAAGCTTGATGACTGGGCTTGACAGCACAGGCAAAATATTTCAATTATGTTTGAATACTATAGAAATGCAGCAAGTTAAGATAAATACAGAAAAAATATTTTAAGAAAAAGATCTCTATCTTATGACATACCAGAGCCAGTGTAATCAAAACAGAATATGAAAACAGAGCTGGGAGGAATACACTAAGACATGAAATTGAATTAAAAAAATTCAGCTTACTTAAATTTGTGAGGTAAAAGTAAATGGGAGCTGAATCTGATCTTATTTATAGTTTCTCTCAGGGTTTTTTTTCTTTTTTTACTGTAGTAATATTCTCACAGACGTTCTTTCGAATGCTCACTTTCATACGCCGATGTGCAGCTCGATGAAAGCAGAAAAATGAGAGGGGAAAAAACAACCCAAACAAATTAATAAAAAGAACGGGTTGCACTGAATTTTTCTTGGCGCAGTCATCTGAAAAATAGGTTTATTTTTTACCTAAAAGCAACTTGACTCTCCTAATTTTCTTATTTCCTAAATTGTTCAGGATATTCCTGTAAATTACAAGCAAACCTTTGAGCTTCTGAAGTCTCAACAACTCCTGGTTCAGTGTAATCATTTCTACTCAGTCAACTAAATAGGGGGTGACGACAACACAAAAAAGTTTTTTTTTTCTTCACAGTTTTATCTTAATATAACTCATCTGCTTTTAAGTGTAGAAAATGTGAAAATGTCAAACCTAAATGTAGAAATCTAACTATCATAGAATGGTTTAGACCAAAACCTATTCATCCAGAAGAATGGTCAAGTCAAAGTCCAGTCATTAAAATAACTGAAAATATGACTTTCAAATTGTTGTTCTCCATCTAGTCTGAATGACTTTGAACTATTTTGTGAAGAAGAATGGATAAAAGTGTCTAGATGTGCAAAGATGGAAGAAAAAATCTGCAACCGTAATGCAGTAAGAACGATTTTAATGATTCAGTCCCTTCCTTTCCAGATCACAATTTATCATAACAAATTAAAATGCAAAAAATTAAGTTTGTAGTTGTAACATGAAAATAATAATTTAAGGGTTTGAATAGTTTAAATATGTATATCCATAAAGTACAATTTTCCTCCACTTGCACACCTGATTCCTCCTCCAGTGATGATCTGTTTTCTGCATGCAGCTCCTCTCGCCTGTATTAACTTCCACATCCCTCCACCTCCTGATCCCCCCATTCTTGTTTTTTCTCTTCTTCTCTTTCATCCATCAACGCAAAGCCGTTTCTAACCATGGTTACTGTAGCCAGAAATCCAGTTTGTGCCAAAGCAGCTCCACCTTCCCACTAATGCTGCTTACACATACAACATAGGCAAACATGCATATGCAGGACAGCATGTATTCACTCAGGATTTTGTATGTGAGCGTGTGTGTGTGTGGGAGGGATTCTGGCTTAAAGACAAAAGAAGCTGCAACTGTTGTGGCTGTTATCAATGGAGATATACGTATAGCAGCAGAGACGGCAGGCAGGGTGTCGATCGCCGCTGAGGGAAGATAGAGACCAGAGGGAAGTTGGTGAGGAGGGGGGGAGGCAGAGCTGAGAAAAAAGGAGAGAGAGGGAGAAAGAGAGAGGAGGCTGCAGAAGCATACAGATGAGAGTGGGAGTACTTGATAAAGAGAAATCTACAACGCAGCAGCTCGCTCTCTCTCTTTCTCTCTGTGCGCGCACGCACACACACCGGCTCAGGGCGAGCGAGCGAGCGCAACAGCTGAAGTGAAAGCGGCGGTGGCTGCACTTTGCACGGCGACAGACTCGGATCTACACTTGGCCTGATCTCTGGCAGGATTTACCCCCGCAGGAACGGATACAACTTTCAGTTCCTCCCTCCTCCTCCCGTACTCCTCTGGCTGGATTCTGAGAACATCTGGACATCGGCGCTTTACCTGCTTGGCTTCCCTGCATGCTGACCCCATCAAACCCCATCATGCCCCTTGCCTAGCCTCTTCCCTCCCCCCCTTTCACCCTCTCCCCTCCCTCCATCCCCCTCTGAATCCCCGTCCCCTGTAATCGTCCTCACCAACAGACTCGTCCGAAAGCATGGCGGGCTCCTTCGACAGCCACTTTGCCCGCCATAACATGATGTGGCAGTGCCAGCTGTCTCAGCCGGACTGCCGCTGCTACCGCGTGGACGGCTATTCCCTACTGAAGCGTTTGCCCCTCCACCCTCTCATAGGTCCCCGCTGCCCGCTGCAGTCCATCGGACAGTGGTTGGACTCCATCGGTCTGGTCCAGTATGAGAACCACCTGCTGGCCAACGGATTCGACAACGTCCAGTTCATGGTGAGTGTTTTAATGATTTAAATTTCATTTTGAATATTTTGATGAATGGGGATCATCTTATTTTGATTGCATGTTTTTGCATCATCTGGATGTTTAGAACTGGTTATATTTCTTTCTTTTTGTGATTCTTTTCCTCTCTATTTGTCTGTCTTTTCTTGTAATCACTGCTGCCTCTCCCCACTGATGCCATGTGAAGTCCCTCCTACGCACAGAAATCCTTCAACATATCTTCACCAGCAGCTCTAACTGCACACATCACAGAATCGAGCCGCATTCATTGTAGTTTTTGCTGAGATTTTGTGCTTCCAACCACCTGTAGCCTGTGGGTACGAGAGTGGACTGATCCTCTCGGTTTGCTCCGGCGATTCCGTCTTGTCGTAGGAAGGAATCTCGTTTGGGTCACTTTTCATTAGAAAATAATGTGCATCAGTGGGGGAGGCTGAACAATGAAGTTGGAAATGAGGAGAAATGGGGAGGGCTGGGAAGATGCGATGAAGTTAAATTGGGAGAAACTGCAGCAAAGGCAGAAAGACACAAAGTGCCGGGATGCTGACTGTATGAGTTTCACCGGAGATTGGCCCCGCCGCAGTGGAGCCAACTTTAAAAATTCAACAAGTTTGACTTTTTATTTCCGTTTGATGTAAACTAATTCCCAGTTGCTGTCGCTGTTATGAGAACAAACAAAAAGTATCAGGAGGAATCTGTGCAGACATTTTTGTATGTGTATTCTGGTCCTCCACTTTGAGTGACCTGCATCTGTTACTGTGGCAACTGCATAAAATCCAACTTTCTCTCTTGCTCTGTGCTTTCCCCACATGTGGTTACCATTCATCTGTTTGTTTTAGCTCCAGTCAACAAGAGACTGTTGATTGGACATAATTTTCTTATGTTATATATGCGTTTCAGACTTTTAGCTTCCTCTTCCTCTCATGTTTTTATCATTAAAAATATCTAAAGAGACAAAAATAACAAAAATCTGAACTTGAACTCTCCACTTTTGGAGTAATTTGCAATCATATTTTGTAACTTGTCTTGCAGACTTCTAGCCTTTCTGCTACAGGTGGTCATAAAGTTTTAGAGTCAGGCAGTGAGAGATTAGTCACTATAAAATAACATGTAACTTTTTTCTAAATAAGACAAAATGATTTTCAAACTGTTTGTAGCATCTATTATTAATATGCATGACTAGCATGGTTAGTGCTGTTTACAGCAATCTTTGATTTGAATTCGCTTTGGAATAAAAACTTTTACCTTTAAGTTAGAGACAGCAGAGCTACAGCTAACATTTAACGTAACATTTGCGAATAAAAATTGCAGTGATCTTTTCTGCTGCTTGAGTAACTTTGCTATTCTACATCTATGATTTGTTGCAATGGCAAAATGTTTTTGAACTGTTTGTGCGTTAACATGAAAACTTAATTTTAAGAGACCCTAAACATTTCTTACATGGATTTTAGCGAAAACTTTGCCATCATATACTAATTATTAGTGATTAAATGGCTCTGAAACTTTAAAATGTCTAGACTTCTTCTCTTTCAATATATTTATTTTAGGTGACCTATATTTTGTAAAGAAAAAACGTTACATTTGTCCCGCCGTAGCTTTTTATGTGGCCCTCTAGACTCCAAATTACACCAACAGATTTTTTAACAAATCTGCGAAATTCACACAAAATAAACACATTTCCACCTTTTTTTTTTTTAGATTTTTATGCAAATTTTTCTCAAAATTGGCCAAAAGCTTTTGGTTTAAATGACTGCTGCCTCATAGATGTCAAGTTATAGACCATGATCAATACAGCAATTAATAAAAAGCCACATTTAACATCATACGTTACCATAAATATCATAGAAATGCCTTACAAATATTTCAAAATTAGCACCACAAAATCTATAATTTTGATTCCAAAAAATACCCCCCAAAAAACAATCACAAAGTCCTGGATGTGAAAAGATGTTCAATATTATTTAATTTTAAGAAACGTTTACTGAATTCTGAAACAAACCGCTATTTATTGATCTTTTAACAGTTGAATTGGCTTTATCAATACAATCTGGCACAACCAGCCCTTTAAGAACATCCAGATTTTTGATATGGCCCAAAATGAAAATGAGTTTGACATTCCTGCTTTAGAATATCTCATTATGAAGATGGAATAATCACTCCAGCTGCTATTAACATCACACTGGAATGCATTTTCATTCAAGAAAATAAGAATTACTCCATTTAACCCCCATTGATTTGAATATTTTTATATATGACTGGTTCACTCCCTAATATGTAGCAGATGACAGACGTTATTTGTAGATTATGGAGATTTGGAGATTTTTTTCACCTGCTGTTGTGTTGTTGCTTCTTAGGTGTACAAAATGTTCTAAATAGGTTTATTACAGTAGATATAGGGACTTCAAAGATTTCCTCCTGAGTGGCACCGCTTTTGGGATTAAAGGTTTTCTTGCTGGAGAGCCTTTTTGTCATTTTCATGACTAAACATGCCAAACAAACCTATTCTGACGCTTAAATTCAGAATTACTCCCTAATTTGCACTGCAGTGATATCTCATTAATTCAGAACACCCTTTATTATTGAGTGCAGCTCCTTTTAAGTGAGCTTAGGGTCAAATTCATTTTGTCGCAACACAGTGCTGGGAATTTAAGATAAACGCTAAGTTCAAACCACAAAAGTCAACAGATTTAAAAGTCCGAGCTGCTCGTTCTCTGTTTCAGGGACAGTTCAAGTTCATCTGCAGACCTGATTGCTTTTGCAAATGAATTTGACCTCGATTTTCATCTGTGTCTCTGTATGAATAGAAAGCATGTTGTGCAGGAGTGCACATGTAAATGAGCACAGCAATCCAATCTACCATTACTGTCTTCTGCTAAAGGAGGCCGTTAAAGTGGGCGTGTCCGAGTGTTTGGACCATCCAGTGAGGCTGGATTGATGGTCAAATAAAAAAAGGAGTGGACAGTATTGACTGCATTTCTTCTGAAGGACACGAGATAATGGCCAATCTGAAATAATGTCACTGTAGAAACTCCTGACATCAACCAACAGAACTTTGTGTGTAAAAATCAGATATAGTAAAACACTTAAAAAGCTTTTTGTTTGGCTTTACCAATTTAAATGCCCATCTTGTACACAGTCTTTGCTACTTCATTCCTTTATGGTTCTATAAATACTTGTTTCCTTTAGTGGATCAATTTGCTCTCAAAAATTTGTAGGAAGGCTCATAAAAATGTTCATGCGTGTTGTATATCTTCACATCACGCTTCTATCAAATAAAGGCAACTAATGCCATAAAAACCTTTTTTTTTATTATTATTTCTTTTATTTTCTGAGAGCTGCATATATTATCAACTGATCCTTGCTTGAAATGGGACATATTATTCAATGTTTCACTTTTTTTTTAGCCCTTTGATACATTTTGAGTCTCTAGGAGTGCAGAAAACTTTAAGTTAGTCTCTTCTGGTAGTTCATTGATTTCTTTATATTCCGTTTTATTTAGGTAAAAAGAACTGGAACTGGTTGTTTTGTATATGTAACATGCAAAAAAATGAACCATAAAGATAGCTAATCATTTTGGATACCATAAACATAAATACTCTATTCTTAAACTACAAAGCTTAACATTTAAAGATTAAATGCAATTAAAGACTAAAAGAAAAGTCAACCTGATAATATACACATGCTTGTTTTACATAAATATAATTTACAACATAAATGTTATGATGCTCGAACCAAACTTAAAACTTTGTGGATTTTAATCTCTTTCAATTCTTTTTATAATTTTTTTCTCCGAAGAGTTTTTTGCGGCGCTAGTGGCTCACATTTTCCGCAACAGTAGGCTGACAGGAAGGGGGGAAGACATGCGGCAAGGGTCGCCGGGACCGGGAGTCGAACCCGCGACGTCCGCGTCGAGGGCTAAGGCCTCCAAACATGGGGCGTGCTAAACCCCTGCGCCACCACAGCACGCCCGATCTCTTTCAATTCTAAGAAAGAATCAAAGAGAATAGAACTACATTTAAAAGAAAGTTAGATAAATGAAGAATGAAATCCTTCTATAAATTTGATGTGATGAAAAAGAAAACCTTACTAAATATTTTATTTGCATTATTTTATCACAGTCCCTGATTTCTTATTGTATTGCTTTTATAGATTATTCTTCATTAAAAAAAATATGGCTGCTGACTTAAAGGGGGTGAATATTTATGCAGTCACTTGTGTTATGTTATATGTTTTTGTTTAACTGTCATTTTTTTGAAGAAATGAGTTTTCATTTTTCATTATAGTGTCTTTTTTTGTGTGTATTTTTATAAAAGCCAAATTTTGTTGATCATGATTGATCTAAAGATATTAAAACAACCAAAGAAGTGAGTACTTTTTACAGTGCTATACTTGGTTAAAGAAACTTCATTTTGCAGAATAAATAAGCTAGAAGAAAAAACAACCCTGCATTTATGATGATGATGGAAGTCATAATTTTCCTTTGCTTTAGCGCTCTGCAAATGTGCCTGATTTTAAATCGCTGTTATCAGAGAATTTGTTGACCTAAAATTAGAAAAAATTAGAAGGAAAATTTGATCTAGCAGCATGTTTTCCACTCGGAGAACTACTCCAGGAATGGACGGAGCTAATGTGAAGGCAGAGGAGGAAAGTGGACAAAATAGGTTTGATCAAGAAAGGAAACCCTCAGTATCTTCATCTCTCCGCATCAGGACCCCAGCAGGGAGCAATTAGTCATGCCTTTGAAGATCCACACTCCACCGCAGCACCCCGGTTCCCAACAATTTACTCTGCTCTCGCTCCGAGAGTCATTGCTCTGCTGTGAAGTTGTAGCACGGTGACTCCACCTCTATTAATCAGCCTGGGAGCTGATCTGTGAGCTGCTCTCCTCTTACAGAGGAGCCGGCGCGCAACGGGCAGGAGCAGAAAGCCAGTGCAATAAGTTCAGCTGCAAAATGAGCCCAATCAGCTGTTGCCGTTGGTTACTTAGTTTGGTTTCAGACGAGGGGAGCCCTGGAGATCAATTTGGATAAATTTTTTCCCTGAGAACGTATCTTGGCTTTAAGGGATCATTGATGTGTGCAAATGTTTTAAACCTTCAGCAGAAAAGTTTCAGATGACTGTTTAACGCCGCAGTGAGGTGAAATAAAACAGTAACGCCGCACGGAAAGTTTTGAAAAGTTTTCACCTCTTCATTAAAACAAAAACTATTCTTTCTACTAGTCCAGCAAATGTTTGGTTGAAAAAGTAGCATCAGGTATTTGTTGTAAAATGTGTGGCTTAGTGGTAGAAAAACCAAAATAATCTTCTGATTTTTAAATAGATAATTTGGTTTTCTGTTTGCTTCAGAAGACAAAATTCACAGAATTTCTCATCTTGGGACCAAATCACTGCTTTTTAAATTTTTTATTGCAGAAACAAGTGGTGCTGTGATCCATCTCTTTATCCAGAATATTACTACTGTTTCTACTACAAGTGGCATCAAATGACTGTTTCTGGAAGTTACTGTTTAAAAATACCTACAGGTTTACATTTAAATACATAAACTCCAAACTTCACATGTTTTATAGTAGTAAAATCTTAAAACATTCATATACATATTGAACTGTTGAAATGCTAAACCACAATTTGCATGAGAATTATTTCTTTTTTTTAGGTAGAAATATATGTTGTACATTCTGATTGGTTTGATGTTATGTTTGTTTGTCTGCTGATGGGTTTTTTTTTTTGGTGATGTTTACATCGTCATCATCCTTGTCTAAATGATCATTATTCCACATATACAGCTTGCAGTCTCCTGATGTAACTTCAGAGTTTTGCTTGTTCTTTTTTGACCTTTTTGTTTTTACACAAAAAGAGTCCAAACGTCTGCTCTCAGATGGTGTCATCTGTTTTCTTGATGTTGAAAGCTTGTCAAACTATGCAGGTCTTGTTAAAGTAAACATGCAGCATTTACAGTTCTGCTCAGAAGTTTACATACACTGAGAATATAAAGTTGCCAAAATTTCACATGCTAAATATCTATCAAAAAGCATTTTCCCATTAAATTGTTCATCTTTTATGCAAAGTAGTCCATCGTTTTTTTACTACCCTTCTTTATCTTTGTGTTTTAAACAGTTTAAATGTGCACTTTGCATCATTGTCCTGTTGGATCACCAAGTTGTGTCTAAGATTTAATAATCACATTAGTATAATCATCATTTTGGCCATTTTAATAAACCATCAAAAGTCAAAAAATTTCTGAAAATGTCTGCAATTTAGAGTGACCTGTTTATTTCAAAAGTAAACTTTAAGTGGATTTACTTTAAATGTTTTCTTCATGTTTTCCATGATTTTTGAAGTCAAATCTAATCATTGCATCGCTGACCAGTATGCAGCCAGTTTAAGAGTTACTGGTGGGTGGATTCCCCTCAGGCTGCTCTCCGTTCCTCCCTGGATCATCATCGTCCTTTTTCCTGATGATGTTTCTTTGCCAGATCGGTCTGTTCTGCTCCAGTCTGCGCTGAATCCTGTAATTATGAGTGTGAACCCCTCTCTGCCTCTCCAGAGGGGGCAGGACTGATAGCTCTCTCATGGCTTCCTGCTGCAGTAATTAAAGGTGAACGCTGCAGGAGGCCCAAACAGGCTCTGGCGTTAGTCTGATTTAAATATCACATCAAATGTATCGTCATTCATTGTAATTTGGTTTATTTGGAGCCATACTGTCTCAGAAAAGTGGACCTTAATGTTTTGCCTTTTTAATAGCTTTTCATCAGGGGTGTCCAAAGTGCAACAGGTGGTTGATGCAGATAAATAAAAGTATTACTAACAAATTAACATTTTCTGTAACGGCATATATTAAGTATAACATAAAGTATTTTGTTTTCTCTTTAATTTCATAGTTAATAGATCTATCAACTGGCATCTACTTAAAAACAGACTTTAGAGAACTCAAATCTACTTTTTCTTAATTTGTTAAACCAGCAAGGTTTTTTAAAGAGCTTATTGCTGAGAATAAACTGAATGTTTTTCTTTTAATGATGTGAAAAATTCTTAATGTTTTGGATCTACAATGATTCAAACTTCACTTTCCAACCAAAAAAATGTCATTTGTATTTGTTTAATTAAATAAGCAGTGAAAAAATTACATTTATTTTACGTTTTTTGGCTAACGTGACAAAAAGTTTGATCTCCACTGTTCTACATAATTAAGAATTAAACGTAGCAAAAAAATTTAATTACTTTGTAATATACTGGACCTGTTTCTTGTGAAAAGTGTTACTTTGAGGTAGTTCTTGTAGTGGTTCTGATTAGGTTTTACGTATTGTTTCATAAATTCATGTTTTCATTTTTAAAAAGTGTTATTACAAAAACCTAAATGGAGTTACAGCTTGATGATCTGGTATAGAATTTATAGTTAGGATTGATTGATTAATTTGTTGATTAACCTTTAACAATAACTCATAAGTTCATGCAGCAGAAACGTTTCTTTTTTTTTTTTTTTAAATTATTCATGCTCATGCAGAGTGGATAGATGTTAATATTAATTATGCTAATCAGAGTTGTATTTAGGTCTGTACTTTAACTAGACCATTTTAACAGATTGATAGACTTTGTTATAAGCCTTCGATAAAAGTCCACCATGGGTTTTTAGCTACAAACCAGTGGCTTCGTTTTTACCAGGTGTGCACATAATGGCTCGTCAACGGAGGTTTTTACTCAAGCAGACAGGTGAGGATCAGCCTCACCTGTCTGCTGAGCCTCTTGGTTTTCACGATGCCGTTTGTTCATTTTCCATAACAAACCTCTGAGGCCTTCACAAAACAGCTGGATTTATTCTGAGATTAAAATACACACAGCTAGACTCTTCACCGATTCTATCTTCTGAATGCAATTAGTTTCTGAATTTTATTTACCATGACCTCCTGATGACAGAGCTACACCAGAAATCCATCACTGCCTCCTGACAAGTTCTTCAGCACAACTATGAGATGTTTCTTAATGTTAATCGGCTTTTAACCACCACTTGATCATTTAATTAAGTAGAAGTTGTTAAAGTGAAATAAAAATACTACTTAAATGTACATTTAGGAAATCAGCTAAAAATAATTTTGCACAGACAGTTTAACCTGTACAATTTAATAAAAATATGGGTTACTTTCTAACCCTTTAATGCCTAAATTAACCATTTTTAGATGGACATGCTATTTTTTAATATATCACATCTGTTTTTGTTGAGGGATTTATGATTGATTGATCATGGAGGGAATAAGTCATCTGTCAGAGCAAATTAAACAGGAACTCTTTAATTTATTTGGCTGCCAGGCCGAAACAGTTGCAGGGTTCTCTAAAGATTCGTCCGGCTACCCAAAAACCAAAACAGCAGCTGCTGTTTGTTTTATTTTGGATATGTTGAGGCATAAATAAAGCTGTTTTGGTTTTATTTTGCCAGGTAACAAATGGTCAGTTGCAGTGACTGTAACTTTTTTTAAAATTTGTCTTTGTTTTTACAGGGAAGCAATGTGGTGGAGGACCAAGACCTGCTGGAAATAGGGATCCTGAACTCTGCCCACAGACAGCGCCTCCTGCAGGCCATTCGGCTTCTGCCCAGGGTCAGTTCAACTCATATTTAACACAAAATGTCATGAAAGCATCATGATCCATCCTGAAGGTTCATTTTTATTTTCAAGTTTCTTCTTTGTTCCCATTCATTGGTGGTATTCTTTTATCCGTTCTTCAACCTGACCCACCATGCTGTATCTCCAATACATGGAGGTCCAAACTATTAACTAACAGGAGGTTCTGCTAATATTTTACTACCTGATATCACAGCACATGTTCAGATCAGTAGAAGGAGATATGGCGGACATGGTGTTATTCATGATCTTGGCATTAAAGCTGAAATTTCAGAAAAAAATAATGTTCTTAGATTTATCTTTTGCTGCATCAGCAACCTACTTAAATCCATGTTAATCCAAAAATCCAAAAATGTAGATTTTATAGCTTTTTTTGACTTTTGGAAACCTTTAGATAAAGATTTGTGGTTCTGAAACTGGTTCTCTTTCTTTCACATTTTAACAAACAAAATAAAGCAATCAGACTTTGATAATCTGTTTCTGTTAGGCAACGGTTCTTCACTGGTCTGTTTACTGGACCCACAATCACCTCTTAATGATGAGCTACAACTCAGATGATACATATTCCACACATATCTGTAGTCATATTAGAAGTATTTAGTGGTTGGATTTGTGTTTTTATTGCTAAAATAAATTGCAATTGCAAACTGAATTTAGGCGTTAAGAAGTTAATGAAGGTAAAACAAAATCGCCAGCAGGAGGCGACACTAGAATGAAAATATTCCCTTTACACACAGTAAGCTGCTTATTAATTCAGACCCAAAACTTTAGAAACGCCAGCCTTTTTATGATTGTTTCAAAAGTTTTATTCACAATCATGAGATAAAGAAGTCCAACCACTGAGCATGAATTAAAAAAAGACTCAGAAAATGTAGCTTTAGCTAAATAGCCGCTCACTATTCAGACTGACAGAACAGTCAATAACAACCAGTTCCAACAGACTTGGATTGTCTTTTAAGCAAAATCTAATAAAATGAGTCTGGAATTGAATGAAATGTTGTTGCTGTAGGCCAAAAATAATGTCGTTACTGCAATAAATGAGGACAGTCACATGCAAAGAAGGAAAAAGGAGTTGAAGGAGTCTGAAGTGAGAGATAAACTTAGATCTCCAGTCAGCATTTTCTCTCCTCTCACTCACACTAAACTTTTCCAAACAGCACCGAAGATGAAACCTTTTAACTCGGAGACGTGCAGTCGCACACATCCTGAACGCGAGGTGGAGGTTGTGGGAAGCTTGTTTGAAGCAAAACAAACTCTGGGGCTGTTTGGGCTGTCAAAATAAAGGTGAATGAATTATTAATTATCCGTTCCACTCCAAGTGTTTCCTTCTGCACGGTAACCCCCTGCTGTTACTGTCACATTCAGGCCTGTATCAAAAGTGAAGCTTGTTTACTTGGTTTTACTATAAAAATATAGTCGCACTCACAGAGACTTCTTGCGTTTGCCTGTTTGGACGTTTGTAGCACAAAGCAGAAAAGGATTCATTTTTAAAAAATATTCTGCACAGAATAAATAAATATGTGAACATTAGGGATTATTATTCTTAAACAGCAGAATTTCCTTTTTCATTAAATCTAAGGTAAACTGAACAGAATAACATGTGTAGTCACAATTCAATTATCTTTGCTTTTATTTTATTGCAGATGCTCATGTATAGTTTGTCAGTTTTTCATATATATATAAGAGGCTTGATGGCAGTTTTATTCTTATTTGATTTTATTTTTTAATAAAAGTGACTGAAGAAACTCTGCAGGCTCCTGTCATAAATTTGCAGTACTGAGGGAAAACAAAAGCTCGAAATGTGTTTTCATCAGAATATTTTAAATTGGGCGTATTGGCATTTGTATTCAGCTGCTAAATGCAAACAATGATGCTGAAATTCACCCATCACCTAAAAATATCTTATAAAATCTTTGACACAGCTTTAGAAATGTTGCTTTCCTCTCTAAAATGTGATTTGTGTTCAGGTGCGACCGGTGGGCTACGATGGCAACAACCCCACGTCAGTGGCCGAGTGGCTGGAGTCTCTGGAGCTCGGCGACTACACAAAGTCTTTCCTCGTCAACGGCTACACGTCCATGGAGCTGGTCAAAAAGATCTGGGAGATTGAGCTGATCAATGTAAGTGTCACAGCTACCTCAGCAGTGCTGAAAATGTCTCCCACATATTGGACTTTTATGGAAAAAGGGCATAAGAACAGGAGTTAATCTGCACTCATGGTTCTGCTGCATCAACAAAAGTCAATCCAAAGCTGTAAATAATCCAAAATAAAGCAAAGGTGCTTTATCTTTCAGTGATATAAAAGCTGCAAACTTCAGCTTTAAGGGGAATAAAGATTTACAGTTACTAGGAGAAGCTTGCATTCACTCAACATGGACCTGAGCCTGTTATATGAACAGGTGGAATGATAATAACACAATACATAACTGTAATTTAATGGGAACAAATAGATTTATTATGGATTTCTCTACTTTAGAAATCAAGCTGTTCACAGAGACCTAAATGTGACTTAAGGAGCTCTTAATCACTGACTTATGTTACAAACTTTAACAAACCTTTAGCATAATTCCGGCTGGATATTTTACTGGTCTTATCAGAAATTGCAGTTCTGACTGGTTTTCTGACACAAATCTGGCTTTTCAGCATCGTGGACAAAAGTTTAACAGTTTTGAGGTCGGTGCCTTTAGGAAGGCTTAGTGTTAGTGGAGCAGGAAATAATCTATAGGAATGACCTCAGTGGTCAAAGGGGTCAAAAAGGGGAAATAAATCGAAGTAGAACAACTTAATAAGGTGTTTTAATATACCCAGAATATAGAGCAAAGCTGTCTTGTTGAACTGCAGCCACCTGGAGGAACTTGTAGGCACAGTGGATCTTTGTGCCTCCAAATTATTCACACCAAGAGGACTGTAAATGTTAGTTTCTGCTGTAGTGCTAAAACGGTTTCCACTGTTCATATCAATGCACATGAAGGCATATTTGGTGTCTGAACTATTAAAATATGCAGTTAAAGCGTTTTTTAAGAAGAAGTTGATGATTTCAGTGGCTGAGGTCACTAAAACCCATGAACAGACTGAAGTACCCTCCGTCATTGTTCCTCTCTCCACAGCCACTGGCAGAGAAGCAGCCCATTAACATAATGCTGCCGCCACCATGTTTGGTAGTGGACTCGTAAGCTTCATTATTTCGATCTTTCTCTCACCTGATGAGAAAATTCGACTTGTCAATGTGGGCAAGTTGCACATTTTTACTACAGTGCTGTGCAAGAGGATGCAGATGCTACAGTCTTCAGCTTGTCTCACGCAAAATGTGAACTCCTGAATCCTGACATATAAAATATAAATCCATCAACAATTATTTCTATTTGTATTGCTTGAACCAAAATTGCATTATACACTTTAGTGCAGCAAAGTTTTATTATTTACTATTTTCTCTCATTAAACGCTGATATTCTGTAACCTCAGGTGCTTTTTTTCACTTCATATATTTATCAATCTTTTCCATAAAAGTTTAGATAAAGTCTTTCACCTTGGCAACAGGGTGAATTTGTGTCCTGTAGTTAATAAACTGTCCGTCAGCATCAGTCCCTGTTGACGTGTGTTAACCTGAGCTTATGTGAAGATTACCTAAACGCCCACTGGGCTTTTCTCATTACTGGGCTGTGTGTGCTGACGATGCAGACGGAGTGTGTGCGCTGGAGCTGTTCTGGTTCTGTGGCTTTGTGCTGCTCCATCGTTAACCTCGCTCCTCTTGTGAACGTTAGCTCGCCTGCTGATAGCGACGCTTGTTGCCTGAGTTCTGATGATGCAGTCGGCGTTTGTTATTCAGTTTTGACGACGCAGAATCTCCACTGGAGCTGTGATTTACAGCGACTTGATCCCGTCTGACTGACAGGGGCTTTTGATGCCGACTGTTTAACCAAATCATGCTCGATTGCAGGAGGCCGCCTGTTCGGCTGATTTGACTGGGAGAGATGGAAAGCAGAGAGAAGTGGTGTTTTTTTTCCTCCTTCCCAGCAGTGGATAAAGTGATGAGTGATCAGCTGGAGGAGGTAGAGAGGGAGTTATATAAGCATGTGGGATGCAAGATGTTTCATCAAACTGGGGATACCGCCCACTCACTGCGCTGCTGCTGCTGTTTCTGCTTCTCTGAATGTGACATAGGAAATGTGTTAATACGTCCTCATGTTTATGTGATAACAATCTCCTTCCTTAAACATGAGATAAACTCCACATTGGACACGCATGAGCTGTAAATTCTGTATGCACTGTTTTATATGAATGTTGTAAAATAGGATTGCATCCGTTCTGGTTGGCGTTCTGCAGCTAGGGGGCGCACAAGTAAGCAGCAGGGAGTAAAGAAAAGTTTGAATCTTTAGTTTTGAAATCGATTTTAAGCCAAAATGTTTTCACAATGAAGAGAAAGTTTCGTGTTGCAGGACTTATTGAAATCAGCTTATTTAAACTAACTTCTTTGTCATTACCTTACCAAAATAATAGCCATAGTAATTTTTTTATTTTTTTGCCAAAATTGATTATTACATTCCCTTTAGGGGAAAAAAGTAGGATATTACTTTCAGAAGGTGACGATATTCAGTGTTGCATCACCATAATATCTTAGAACAATATGGTTTTAGTTGGAGTTTTCAGCCATTATTTAGTCCATTTTGGACAAATGGATGGATGAATGAATGAATGGACAGATAAATGGTTAGATGGACAGATAGGGAGGAACGCCACTTTTAAGCCAGGAGTGGGGATGAAAATAAATGTATTTACTCCCTCTAATTTTTTTTCCCCGCCATTTCCCAGACCCAAAAACCTTGAAAATACCAAAATCAAATTCTGGACTTTTCCAGGGGATTTACATTGGTTTTACATTGTGTGTAAAGGTCTGTGGGATTAATTTGAGAAATGTTCTTGATTAAAAAGATGCATTTAGTTTTCTAGAATGTGTAATAAACATATGGTACTAATTTAGGATGCCCCTTTTGTATTTTGTGTTGTTTCTTGACTTGACTTATAAAGATCAAAACAAATCTGGCTAATTTTAATAACATGTCCTCTGATTTCTCCCATTTAGAATAAAAATGGCGTCTGTTTTATTCCCCAGAAAACAGAAAGGCAATGATTAGTATGATAATCTTAAAAGAAATGTTCAGTTTCAAGAATAAGAGAAGAATCCAGATTAAATGTGTTGACAGTAAGATGGTAGGACATTGTAAACAGGAAATTTTCCATCAGAAAGAGACTCTTTCCTTCAGCTTTGTTTGCAGCCCACTCTTTAATCTATCCTCGTCTAAGTGGACTCATCACTGCATTAAAAATAGTCTGTCTCCAGGCTACCACACAGTTCAGCACAGAGAAGATAAAGCTTCTAGTTCTTAACGAAATTTAAGGAATTCTTAATTTACTAAAAGTTTGTTGCAGAATTTTAAGCTAAATGTTACAAAAAAAAATCTAAAAATGCACACCCATATGTACTGCATATTTAGGTTTTTTTAGGACATCAGAATGCGCTATTCTTGCTGATTTTCAGTGAGTGCATATGAAGGCACAGTGTAACTGGAGGAGTCTCTGGGGTCATGGGGAGGTGGCCGCTCTACCTGAAGGAGATGCTGCAGAGAGATGTTGGCAGGACACAAGGTGAAATAAAAAAATAAAAACTAATTTGAGAATTAGAACACACACAGAAAAAGAGAATAAATCCTAAAAAAAAAAAAAAAAAAAAGTGAATTTATCTCCTGGTTTTATGTAATTGCCAAGGGCAACAGATGATGCTGCGTGCACAGAGACAAGAGCGGTTGATGGAGCTGGAACACAGCTCAGTGTTCACATATGTGCAGCCCTGCAGTTTGGGGGATTAGGTTTAAAATACTGCCTGATCCCATACACACTCAGACAACACACTGCAGAGGGAGACGGTGCACACACTTCTCACCTTTTAGATTACCAGTCATCTACAGGCTGACCTCACAGCCGAAGCTGCAGGAAGGATTACTGTTGGAATCTTAATGCCACCACTGATTGTTGAAATTTATAAAAAACATTTTTTCTGAAAATGCTTGGAAATACGAAGTCATAGTAAAGATATAGTTTTTTTTTTTTTTTTACGAAACTCTTGTCACATTTATAATGGGGAAGAAAAACATCTTTTTGACTATACATTTATTACTGCATACAGTACAAATACAAATAAAATTTAAGTCAGTTAGTAACCAGGCTCTAATTAAGACATTAGCTATACCCCCTAGTCAATGCTAAACAATTTTAAATAACTTTATTTTGAAAAGGCAGCCCTTTATTGCTTACTTCCCAGTTGCTTATTTCCAGGATGAACAGACAAACCCAGCTTGAGATCACTCAGTCCTCAGGCAACTTTTTGACCTTAAATATGACATGTATTCATTTAAATTCAATTGAAAAATTTATCTTACAGATACAAAGTTGTTTTTTTTTTGCAGGACTAGTTAGGCAAATTTGAATCTGAATACTAAAAGTAAATTAACGCTGATTTGTATTTCAGCTCAGTAATGTATAAATATGTCAAAGTGAGAAAAATTTTGGATTTTTTTTTTTTTTACTTTTTAATTCTCTTTTTGGAGGCTTATTGTAATTTTGGGATGTTTTGTATTCACTGTACATAAATATGGGAGCACTGTCCTCTAAATGTGTGCAGACATAACACTTCATTTAACTGTGGGCAAGCAGAGTGAGCCCAGGGATGCTTCTGTTCAGTGGAGCTATTTCAGGAGCAGATCTGCCTTTGTGTCTTGTTTCAGAATTGGGGCATGCAAACGCAGGTTTGTCACATTTAGCACCAAAAAATACTTAAATTTGGCATTAGAGCACAAGAAAAATGTGTCTGCAAAGAGATACCTTGAATCACTTTTACAGGGTCAGATAATGTAATTAAAAGCTATTAATGTAATATTAATTTACATGTTAGATTAGAAATGATCTGTTAAAGAGTTAGATGTGCTTAACATATTACCTAAACTATTGTTTTGTCTGTTTATTTGCATATGAAATCTAATTTAATAGCAGAAGATTAATAATACATAAAGAATTAGAACTGGATTCGTTGCTTAGATTTGGATTTTGTGCCCTCTGTTTAAATTTAGTGAATTATACCCTACTGGCTCAGAAAATTTCATTTCAGATATGAACCAAAATGATTTATGAGCTACACAGCATGAAAGCACAGTGGATATCATATTCATTAAACCAAAAAATGGGGCGTGCTGAGGTGGCTCAGGGGTTTAGCACGTCCCACGCCTGGAGGCCCTGGTCCTCGACGCAGACGTCACGGGTTCGACTCCCGGTCCCGGCGACCCTTGCCGCATGTCCTCCCCCCTCCTGTCAGCCTACCATCACAAAGAAAATATGAGCCACTAGCACCGTAAAAAAAACTCTCCGGAGAAAAAAATGATTAAAAAAAATAAATAAAAAATAACCGAAAAATGTAGCATATTTGGTAATCAGAACAAAATGAAAACTTTTTTTTCTTTCTTAGATATTAAAAAAAATTCTGTTTGGAGGTGGTTTGAGTTTTTATTCTTTAAACTAATTTAATCCTATTTTTACATATAAATAATTTCAACAAAACACTACCGTGAACAAATCTGATTGGTTGCCTTGAGAATGATTTACTCTTTCTTTTCTACATTTTTTGATGTAAGCCTGTAAAATCTCAAATTTCCTCTAAGTAAATCCCAAATATATCTACATTTATCAGAATAATATATAAAAGGGAACATAGATTAATCTACAGATATCTTTTCTCTCTGGCGCTTTTGCATATTTATTATCCTGCAGTGCAGCAGAGTGTATGCACGTTGCGTAGCGATCCACACGATGGCGCTGCTGCCTCTTGCTTTCAGCCCAGACTTAGTCTGGAGGTGAGAAAGCAGAAAGCAGCTCCATTAGGGGTCCAAATTGCTCTCATTTAAAGGAGGTCCTCTGAGAAGCAGAAGTGAGGCAATTACAAATGGATTTCATTTTGGAAAGATGCTTTCACGGTGAAGTGCAGATAGTTTGAGGCCCTGGAGGAGCCGTTCCCCTGATGTTTTCCAGACGACTGCATCCTGGTATCAGAGAAAAAGTCTTCAACTGTCCTCAGTTACCTGTGTAGCGTTAAAACATGGCTTCTCTATGGACTGATTTATGTTATAAGTCTTTCTTGTGTTTAACCAACATTATCAGTCATTTTATGACTTTGTGAAATATGTCTTATTTAGGTAACGGAATACAGATAAACACTTTTGGAATAAAGTATTCACTCAACTTTCTGCTTTGTGCCATTTTGAGTTATGAGGTCACAGGTCATGTTATTTGGTTTTTATTAGCCTGAAAAAGCAAATTTGTGTAGATTTCCTTACAAAAGGTTTAGAGTTGCTCTGCTTTTTATTGATCCACATTAATAATTCCAGAAAGTGTAAAAGCCTTTCAGCCAGCAGATTGGCAGTGCGCAGCAACATGTGGGAGAAAACTCTTTTTTTTTTTCTCCGTTTTGGTAAAAAGATTTTAAATGTTGCAAACGCTGACCGATTTCTCTTGCAGCTTTCAAACAAGACACAAATTTTATAGTTCAGCACACTGAACAACTCATCAGAGGAGAATATTATCGATATGTTTTTTGTTTGTCATTTTTGGTGAAGCACTTCAGCAAAGATTTTCCTCCTTCATGCCTTCCTCTAGCTTGTGAAGGCTTGTCAGTGTGTTCGAACTTGTACCTGCATTCCCGTCTTTCATTAAACCACTTTAACGTGAAGTGAAAGAAAATACTTCAATGTGTCTGGAGAAAAAGAAAAAAAAAAAAAGAGTCTGAGCAACAAATCCTCGGTTTGTTTTCTGTACGAGTTATCCAAATCAAAACTGAAAATCAGAGTTCAAGGTTTTTTTTTTAACGTCGTTTGTACTTGGTTGCCATGACAGCTTCTAGTTACCATAGAGACGGTGCAATTGGTATAAGTAATCTAAAACCTGTTTGTGTGTACAGGCATAGGGTTGTGTTTGCTTGACAAGATTCCAGATCCTCTGTACGTGAGATTTCTTTGCTTATCGCCTTCTGTATCGCCTCTCCAAATGGACAGATTGTCTCACATCCCGTCACCAGATGGTTGGACACCGCAGGATCGTATACCTCATATCTCCCACACCTATATGCATCCAGAACTTCTGCTAGTTCAGCTTAGTGCGCCCACATTTCCCCCAACAATGACGATCATCTGTCCGTGTGTTCAAACTTGCAGTGATGCTGCATGTCAGCACAGGAGCCAGATGTAGTTTGCGTTGACCTTTATGTGGGAAGATTCGCCTCAGGACTGGAGTGTGTGTTTCCTGTTGTGTGGCTCTCTGACTGGTGGATCATGTGGGAGGTACCAGGAGAGAATGTGTGTGACCCTATAGGCGAACTTTTAACCAGTGTTTCTGTCTAGAGGTGGGCTGTGTGGTCATTCTGACTCCAGTTGCTGGAATCGAGTAAACACTCTGCACAAAACCTCAGCAAGAAAATTGGCACAAAAATGCAGAATTACAGCTTCTTAGCCACATTTTGCAGCAATTTTACGGTGAGGAAAAACAATGAAAATCTATAAATTAGCTGTTTGGTGTATCCAAGTAGAGTTTTTGGGTGATTCTGCCATTTTCCCCCCTGAAAGCTTACCTTTCTACGTGTCGTCAACAGACTGCGATTGTTGACCAAACAGCTTAATGATTAAGTCAATTACGCCAAATTAAAAGCAAGCCACTGTGTTTTTGCAACGGTAAAAGGCTGCAGACTCTAAATTATGTGAAGCAGTAACTCTCCCAGTTCCTGAAGGAACAACAATCAATTTATTAACTTTTAAATGTAGTTAGTTTGGTTCAGCTTGGAGAAAAGTGGGCAACTCCTGTCCTCAAGGGCCAATGACACACGCAAATTATTATAAAAAAATGTCTAATCCAATATGGCCGCCTTTCCTTTAAAATGTTTTGAAAGTTGCAGGTATAAACAGTTTACTTTTCATAAATCAGCATCCTATTGACACGTGACCCTTCAGTGTTTGGATCAATAAAATCCAGATAAATACATTATTGTCTTGTATTAGTTTTTTCACTTGCAACTGGTACACAGATTATTTAGACATCATGGTTTTCAAAAATCCAAGTTTCCACTTTCAAATCAACTAGAAAGCAGCAACAAAATGTTTTCTTGTTACGTTCGTCTTGCCCCATTAGTTTATTGTCGTCTACTTTGGAGATTTTGTCAAAAATCAAGTTTTACCAATTGGAGGAAAAACATTGGTCATTGGTTTACCACTTCTTTGTGAACTGCACCATTTCCAATGTGCAGATTTGAGATAATGTTCATGATGTTTAAAACTTATAACTATTTTAAGTATATTTTAAGTATACTTTTAGATGAAGTGCACTAACTTCTCATCTTTGAACAGTAATCCTACTTCATAAATCTCTGCAGACGGTTTATCATTTACAAAGATTTTTAAAGACAAGCTTGATGCTTTGTGCAAATGTAGATCAATAAAAACAACATGTAAGATCCCTTATGAACTGCTGGGTTTTTGTTTTAATCAGTTAAAGTTTTGTCAGGTAAAATAGAAACGGAGTCATGTTCTATGTTTGGTTCAGTCTACTTGAGCACTTAAGTAGACCACTGAAAAGCCAGAAATAGCTGGGCTGACGTCAAGCTTGGTGGGTTGACTTCCATCTGATCTGACTCTGTTAACAAATACCCTTTACATATAAAGTTTAGTCATGCTTTGAATAAAACATCACATTTCTTCTGGTGTTTACCTGGTTCTGCAAATGTCAGGTTAAATAGATCTAGTACCCAAATAACCCAACCTTTAGAGATAGAACTAGAAATCACATTGTCAGTAATAAAACTGTTCCTCTGATGTACATAATAAAAGAATGACGATAATCAGATAAAGTATTTTCAGCATTCTGAGCCATTTCCTGTCTATTGCCCCGACATGTCTGTGACTCAACCAAATAATAAAACCTAAGGTACTTAATGTACTGAAGTGTCATTAGAGAACACAATACAACTCATTGTTTTAGTTGGAGAAAACATCATCTGTCATGATCGTGTTACAGAATAGTTTGGACATCAGCCTCAAAATCTCTGATTGGAGCAGCTCTACTAGAATTATGTTCTTTGCCTGTTAAATTTGCGACACTTCAAAATAAAAGCAGATTTTTTTTGTTTGTTTGTTGAGCATGACCTGAGCATACAATTTGGTTAAATTATCCTGGAGAGTGCAGAGAATAATTTCAATAAGTCAGAAATAGTTTGACATTTTAGAATCCAATTAAAAGGAAAGGTTGGCCAGATATTGTATATTCAGTGCAGTAAAAAGTCTTTAACAGATTATTTCAGTTTTTTATCACAGTTATCAACTGAATGTTAATATTAGACATAGATAATCTTTGTTAAGACAAATTGCAGTTTTCAAATTCTGTTTTTACTGATTTAAAAGTAGAAAAACTATTTAAACAAACTTTGTTCTGTGGGAAAGAATGTATTTATCCACTTGTTGATCCATAAATTGGCAGCAATTAATATGTAGAATAAGGAAGCCATTGAAAAAGAACCTGAGTGACAACAGGAAGTAGGCAAAACAGATGAACATTACTTTATAATGACCACCAGTTTCTAAGCTCATGACCCAAAACACATCAGTAAGTTCAGTTCTGAATTCTTTGGTTGGTTTGGATAGGTTTTGGATAGAGGGAATCATTTTAAGAAAGCATTTTATATTTTGTATGTGTTTCATATTAAAGGTTTTATGATCTGACAAAATAAATCTTCAAGGAGACTATTTCTTTTCTCCATCTCCGTTACGCCCCAATGAGATTTTTTTTCTTGAAAATCTTCGTGATATGATAGCACCGCTGTTGGATTCTTTCAACTTGGGCACCACACAAAACACACGAGCTTCCACTCCTTGCGAGCACGAGCTTGTCTCAGTCAAAGCTCAGTGTCTCCATAGTGATGAGCTAGAGGAGGAATAGGAGGAGGAGGGTGAACGTAAGCCTGGTAGAAACAGAGAGAGAGCGGGGAGAGGGATTGTGCGTGCAGCGGAGAGAGAAAGGCAGAGCTCAGGCAGAGACATGCAAGAGATGTAGCCCGGCTGCCGCAAGCTGAAGGAAGAGGAGGAGTTGTTGAGCTCTGGAGATCTGCAGAGAGGAGTGAGGGTGAGAGAAAGGGAGACAAAGCCGGCAGTGAGGAGGCGAGGAGTAAAGATAGGACAGCGTGGATAAGAGAGAAGAGAGGAGAAAATAAAGCACTTGTCCTGCACAGCAACAAAGCAGCGGTCAGGAGGAAATAAGACGAGGGGAGTGAACTGCTGCTGCGTTTGGAAGGAGAAGAGGTAAGCTGTTTGGGACAAGATGGGGAAAGAGAGATAACGTATAGCTGTGAAACCCAGATACAGTTGATCCAGATACTGCTTGCAGTTGTTTTATGTATCTTTAATCTCTTTCTCCATTAAGGCTGAGATGATTACAGCACACTAAACTAGTCTAGGGAACTCAATCTCCACAGCTGACTGGGCTAATTTACTGTCTGTGCATGCAAGTGGTGGATCTGGACTTTAGTGCTCACTATGCAAGATTAGCATTAAAGTATCAAAGCGCAGATGAGGCTTTGGTGATTCAACACTTCATTTTTGCACAAGTTTGAGCTCTTTGTCTCCTGCTTGTAAATTCCTGGTCTTAATTTTCTACATTTTAGTAAAAATGTAGCTGAAGTGCCTCCTCGGTTATGCAATAGGCTCTCCTCATAGTGAGGAAGTCACGCTGTTTCAGTAATAATTCTTTTAGTTCTTAGTCATGCATATTTTAGAGTGATTGGCCACATCTTGGCATCTGAAAGATGTAATGTTCACAGAATTATTTGAACATAGAAAAAACAAAAACAAATGTAGTTTAGCTTCAAACCAGCTGCAGACATAAAAACACAGCAATCAGGTTAAGTCTACCTTTTGCTCAATTATTTGTTCCCTAAGGGGCGTGATAATTGGTCTGTGTTGTATTTTATCACCACCATGGTGGCTGAGGTAACAGACATTTTTTAAAAGAAGTTTTTAATCGTTAAAGGGAAAAATCACCATTGAAAGTTAGATTTCTGGCTTAAAGGCAGAGATTTAGCTCAGACTCTGTTATAAAACCAACAATTACATGAAGAATTTCACTTATTTCCAGCCTGCATGAACTTGTTCTACAAAGTTATGAAAGTGAACAAAGTAACAGTCAGATACGAGCATAAAGGGAAGGAAAGTTGGGAGGTAAACAGAGGGCAGGATGAGTGAGATCCCAGCAGGAGGAAGGAAAGGAAAAGAAACTGTTCTTCTCTCATTGAGCAGTGAGATGAAGCAGATAATCATCCAGATTTTTACCTTGGATTCTGCTTGGTTAGTCATACTCTGATCTCCTGTTTATCAGATCATTACTTTGTGATAGGAAAGCTCATAGAAAGCACCCAATGGGTGATTTTATGAGAAGTTTTTATTTTTTTATGAGTCACAAGAAAACCAGATATTCTGAGTCTGATTTGTGATCACTTCCAGCCTCCGTAAATCGCTCTGATCTGACCTGATTTTGACCCACTAAATTAGAAAAACTTTAAAAATATGTATTTGTTCTGCTCATATAAAGTGGCTCACAATAATATGCATTACTTCTAGGTTGTTTCACATTTATAAATGACAAACTCCAATCTATTTTATTATGAAAACAGCACAAACTAGCTTAGTAGCGCTGCAATTTTTATTTTCTGGGTTCCACATAGAAAATAAATAACATCAGCCTTTATTTTGCCTGATGTGAGAATCCAACAGCAGAACTCTGTTAAAGTAAACAGCAGGTAGCTAATGCAAAGCTAATCCTATTAGCATCTATCTTCACAGAGGCCCGTATGGCTGCTATAAGCATCATGCTATCCTGATTACGCACCTTTAACCTTTTCCAGGATAAAATATTGTATGTGCAGTAAGTTTCACGCTTTGCTGGTTCTGACTGCAAGCAGCTGCTGCATTCTGCAGAACCAACACAATATAGAAATCACCAACCTGGACGCTTCAACCTTAGCTGATAGAAAAACGACCTACTGTCTACAAACTGACATTAAAACCTTCAATAAAAAAGCGTTTAGTCCTTCATGAGTGGCTTTTTGTTTTGTGGAAAGACCAAAAGGTGGCTGAACTCTGGTGCCGCTGCTTTCTACTTTTCTGAAAACACATGCACAGCTCGGCGCCCGAGGAGAGCTTTTTGTGCTTCTTTGCAGTGTGAAGATTGGTTCCAGTGTGAAGCTTTGAAGCATTTATTAACCCAGGAAAATATCAGAGACCATTTCCTCCCATCTTATTGGGAATTCATGAGCCCCTACGTACAGTAGGGTGTGTAAGCATTGAGATATCTAATTTCAGTCAAGATCCTGCAGCATTTGGCTGTGTTTGCACACACTCACACACGTGATCTGTTCTCTAAGTCATAGTTACAGTTCTCGTGCTATTAATGGAGATATATCTGTCTCCATGTAGGCAGACTTATTAACAGCCTGCTTTCATTGGCTGCCTGTGAAACGACCCGTCCCATTGGTTCCTGCTGCACATCATTTTTTAACACATTTACTCGTAACTCCCCTCTGGTTGCTAAGAAACCAGTCATCTCTAGTTTCCCATAAGCCATCGCCACAAGAATGATGTGTGTGTGTGTGAACAGTAAACATGTATATTTAGTTAGTTTTCTTTGTGAGTGCCCCGTTAGCAGCAGCTGTGATGGAATATCGGGGCGAAGTGTGAACATCACTGTCATGAACTCAGCCGAGCCCAGCACTGCTTGCCTTCAGGGGGTTAGATGTTGTGTCTTGGAGCTGCCGGTGTGCGCAGTAACTTGTGAGTCCAGACAAATCGATACTAATCATTCCAGCCGAAAGCTCAGAGGAACAATAAGAAAAAGAACGAGCGGGAGGACGGCTGTGATTAAGTATTTAGGGTCAGGAAAATGTCAATGACTGGGGTGAAAAACGAGACACTAGTCGTTTCTGTAAATGTAAATGCCTTTGCTAATGCACAAACTTGAGCCAGCAAATTAGATCAGTGCTTTTATACAGAAAGAGGATCTTTAACATTTACTTTTATCCAGGTTGTAGAGAATTACATGATGTTGAATCGTTACCACCTGAAATTATCAAACTCCAGTTTTCGAGAGCCAGAGTCAGTTTAGAGTTGCATGTATCATTGATTTAGGATACACTTTTACATGTTTGCCTTGTAAAATGAATATGTTTCCACCACGTTTTACTACTGTTGATGCGAGGAGCAGCCATATTGAAACGCAAAGTCTCTTAAGTCGTGACTGGAAGCAGTTAGAGTTTCTCCCAGTTTCCCCAGTGGAAAGTCCGACTTCAGAGGGCGTTCCAGTTGATTTTTTTCAATTAGGAAGTCTGAATTTCCCACTTCCAAGTACAACCGAAATACTGCAATACAGAAGAGTTTTGATAGATGAATATTATAGCATTAATTTCTTCCCGTATACCATTTCTCAGTTTGAACAGTTTAATCCGGCTGAAACCTACTCTAAAAGCAATGCTAGCTGTTTTTCTTACAAGACAAGTGACCTTGGTGTATCTGAAACCATGTAATCAGGTTCTAAGATTGCATTCAGACAGACCTGAGCTATTTACTGATCAATACTACCACTCAGTTGTCCTGTAATGCATTCTGACCAAGGCAATTAAAGTAAGCTTAGGCCAGTGATTCTTTGATCTGCAGGAATCAATGGAGGAATCTTCAGAGGTTTGAACCCCAATTGCTCCATTAGCATCAGATGCTCCAGGTATGTTGATGTTGCAGTGAACTAAACCTTGCAGTCTTGCAAAGAGAAGATAAATCTAAAATCTAACAAAGATGTGGCAATGGCAGCCAGTTTTTATGGGTGAATGGTGCCGTGAAACCTCATATTTTTTCCAACTTTTTAGATTAACTAGATGACAAAAAAGACAAGACTTGAATTGAACCAGGCAAATAAGGTGGTTTGAGGTCAAGGGAATCTGGACAGAAAGCGTAGGGAGGCGTAAGGAAAGAAAATATGAGGGTAATGAGATGGACAGTTTGGCGAGTCGGTGTAAATTAAAGAGACTGAGGGGGAAAGTGTTCACTTCTCCCTTCTCCCATCATTAAAACGGTGTGCTAGCTAGAGCACAAACAGTGGCTGGACTGTCGGTTCCCTCGGTGTTTCACGCTCCAGTAAACCCACCAGCTCCAGCGTCCCCTCCAGTAAGACGCACAGAAAAGGCTTTTTGTCTCCAGCGTCCCGAGCCAGAGGTCACTGTGAATGCACCTCAATCTGACGCGTTCTGTTCTTCTTTCAAAATAAAACATCATCGTTCAGCTTCCAAAGAGGTGGATCTGTTCTTGTGATTTCACTGTTTTACTGTCATGAAAGAAGGTGTTAAAATGACCCACTTTATTCACAATCAGAGCAGAACAAATCCTCCCTCTCCTAAATCCTGATTGCCAACTTAAATGACTTGAAGGTTACTTTTCAGAGATTGAGAAAAATTCACCAGGAAGAAGTGAAAGCGTGTGTTCGTTAACTGAATTCATGGAGGCTAATCTGTTAATCAGGCACGTTCAATCTGGGGTAGCGGGGCCGCTAACAGGATTAGCGCCCTGATTGATGCATAAAGAAGACACACAGAAGAGCTCAGCAGAACCGAGGAAGCAAACAGTGACCCAGATGACTTCGTACTACGGCGATAACACCAGGAGCGCCGGTGGACTGAAGCAGCTCAGTTAACCACTGTTTCACATTTCTGTGTGCTGTCAGAGCCAAACGGTAAAAACAAGTCACCACTTCTTCATCTCTGTATGTCTGTTAGATAAGGAAATCTTATTAAAACCTTTCAGGTTATTCTGTTTAGAGCATTAAAAATGTATTTGATTACATTTGAATGCTTTAATGTTCTGTCAGGACTGTGGTAGCTTAGTAAACCCGACATTCAGACCAAACTGCAGTGGACTTTTGGTATTTGCGGGGTTGGCGATCACAGCTGCCTTCAAATAGCTGAAATCTGCAAATATCTGAAACTTTTCTGTTACATCGCTCATGTCTTCCTGTTTTAATTTTAAAAACATCACATGTACCTTAATATGCATCAATGCAGACAGTGAAAATCATCTTAGCATGACTCCAGAAGCTAATATGTACAATCTTATTCTCCAATCTTGTGGGAAGAGCCAATTAAAAGCAAGGACGATGAATGGCACTCAATGATTGGCTGCTTTGCTGTGTGCCAAATAGCATTGTACCAAGTGTTATTTGGTTATCTAAAATATTTCTTTCGAATATGTTAGATAAATCTACGACCAGGCGGGTTCAATATATTGTCTTCCAAAACGTGTCAAACTCGAGACCTGGGGCCAAATCTGGCCCGCTGTAGCTTTTTATGTGGCCCTCTAGACTCCAAATTACATCAATAAGTCCCTCCAGTTATTCACAAATCTGCAAATATAACACAAAATCAACAGATCCCCACATTTTTTCTGATTTCACTGAACATTTTTCTCAAAGTTGTTAATATTGGGTTTAAGTGACTGCTGGCTTAGCCTTACTTGATGTCGAGTTACATTCCGTGATTGATACAGCGAGGAATAAAGTCACATTTAAAATCATACAGTAATGCAAATATTATAAAAATTCCTTCCAAATATTTCTAAATTAGCACCACAAAATCTGTGATTTTGATTACGAAAAATCTATCAAAATCCTGGAGGGACAGCTATTTGTTAATATTTTAACAGTTTAATTGGTTTGATCAATACATTCTGGCTCAACCGGCCCTTTAAGAACGTTCAGTTTTGATATGGGCCAAAATGAAACGTAGTTTGACAGCCCTCTCTTAGAGGGACTGAAAATAAACACGCATTTCTTTTTTACTTCACGGTTATAAGCTACATCTGTCAGGTTCCGTGTTTTCTGTGTGTTTATTTTGAGTTTTCTGTGTTTATTTTCGATTTCTCGGTGTCCATTTGTCTCCCTGTTGCCCCGTCCTCCCTTGATTACTCCCAGGTGTGTCTCGTTTCCCTGATTGTCTCCCTGTGTATTTAGTCCCACCTGTGTCCTTTGTTCTTCGTCGGGTCCTCGTCTCATTTTGACATTGGTGTAACTCATGTTCAGTCTGTCCATTCGGAGTTCCTGTTTGCTACCAGTGTGAGCCTTAGCCTCCGCTCAGCTGTGCCGCCAGGTTGTTGGACTTTCTGTGCTCCTGATTCTTCATTAAATCATCATTATTCATCTACCTGGGTCTCTTAGCGTCTGCCTCACCATCTCACTCCACACCACTTTATGACAACGTCCTGCTGCTTCATCACATAAAATTAAAGTAAAAGGCATCAAAGTTGTAGTTTTAATGTGACAAAACAGAGAAAACTTCTTGATTACTTCTGATAGCATCGTATTTACCTGCTTTGTTTTTTCCTCCAGTTATTATTATGCTGCTGGAACAGAAGGTACAATCGTCACCTTATCAAGGTTATGTCTCCTGTTGATGCGAATGGAGTTTAGATTTAATGAATAGCTGTTCTGTTAGGATTACATGGCGGCACAAGTGTCACACATGAGTATGCAGACATCATTTAAATGGAAATGGGCTGATGTAGCAGTTCAGCAGCATCACAGAGACTGGAGTGTGTGTTTTAATAATAGTTAATTCTCATCCATTGAAGAGCAACAATATAATCTTCTCCCCCTCACTTTTGACAGCTGTTTAGGCTGTTTCCATGTGAGCGAGAGCGCAAACATTTCTCTCTTTTTTTTTTTTCAGGTTGTTTTTTTAAAGAGGGATGAGAGTGTGTGTGGGTGACTGCTGCAGCAACCATTGTTGCTATGGTGAGAATTGAACTCCAGGCTGAGGTTGAGGCTTCTGGTGTATTTGAAGTGAATGCTGTTGCATAAGGCAACAAGTAGCACACCAGTTCACACCATACAGGGCAATTACTGTTCCTTTTTATGGATATGTGTGTGTGTATATGTGTGTGAGAGTAATTACTAATTTGTGATGAAACAGAATTGTGAGAACTGCGTCATGCTGCTGCACAGGAGGCACTGCAAAGGCTGAAGATTTTATAACCTTTTTTATTGGCCATCATCGTCTTGGTCGTTTTCTACATGGCTACAAATTCACAAAATACATTTCTGTGATGAAAGTCCAATTTTGAGAAGCTTCAGTTATAATTGGATGGATTTTTGAAATAAGAAAAGAAAACGGGAGAAACCTGAGCATTGGAGTCGAGCTTGACAAGCTTTGGATCAGAAACAACAGATGTGAAAAGTATTTCATGCATTTTAGTTTAACTGGAATTAAATATGGTAAAATATATTATTTAAAAAAGTGTGTCCATGTTCTGTTAGAGACACTTGTCAGTTTGATTGTGCTGATTGTTTAACAGATGTAATGATTTATGCAAAGCAGCCTTCTTTTTCATGCCTTTTGGAAGACTTCAAGCAGCAGTTATATAAAAGCTTGCTGAATTTCCTTTCGATGCCAGGAGGTGCAGATGGCGCCAGCGACATCCTTGCAGAGTCCCTGCTAGTCTGTGTAGTGGATTCGGTACCTGGCACCGGCAGCCTGCGCTGCAACCAGGAGCAGAATGAAGGATTCTGTGTTTGTCTCTGGTTAATGAGCGCCTCAAGACGGGAATATATAGACAATCACCAGCTTGTTACAATCTCATGTTGTTCGACTCGGATCTCTTCAGTGAACCAAGAGTCCTACGAGAACCTCAGTCAAAACGTAGAAGAACAGATAAGCTGGTGTTTAAATTTATCTGGCTGTCTTCATTAAATTATTTTTGTCAATATAGAATGAAATAAAGTTTCTGTGATGGCAGATGAGATGAAAGTTTATTTTTTAAATTCATATCTCTCACAGCATCCATTTAGAAATGCTTTTAATTCTAATCAATGACTGTGTATGTTTTCCATTCATAAACAAACATTTCTTGTAGCATGAACACCCAGAGATACATTTCAGACAGTAGGGTATAGATTTATAAAATGCTTCAGTTTGATGTATTTTATGGAAATTGTTTGGTGTGGAAACGAGATGAAATAAAAAGCTGTAAGAAATTTAAAGCCATCCAGGGTAAGAAAAGCCCTGGTATTTTTATACTTCAATCTCTAAAATTGCAAAAACATCAATTGGTTCTCATGTTTTTCTGTTCCAACATGGAAATTGATTTTATAAAATATAATAGTTTAAAATAGTTGTTTTTGTTAAGACATCTCAACTTGAGCTACTAAAGTTGAGTGAGAAAGGAATGTTGATTGTTAAAATCAAATTTTCTTATTTCCCGATAAGTTTCTTTCCACCCCACGTCTGTAGAAGTTTCTTTTTCAACGCTCTGCTGTCTCTGTGTTCATTCAGGTGTTGAAGATCAACCTTATTGGGCACAGAAAGCGGATCCTGGCATCACTGGGGGACCGGCTACACGACGACACGCCGCAGAAACCTCCCCGGGCCATTTCCTTACGGGTAAGGATGGTACAGCTGGAAACACAGTGAACACAGTTCACACACTCACACACACGCACGCACGCACACACACACGCACAGTGAATCAGAGTCAGATTTTAACTTTCCCACTCCTTCTTTAGCCAGATGCTAAAGTATAAATCTAAAATCTGACTATAAACTTAAGGCTGAAAGTCCTTTAAAATCTGAACCTGCGAACTGGGTGGACTTAAAAATCTTAGACACATGAATGCATGGATGGATGGATTAGTAGATAGATGGAGGGAGGGATAAACGGGACAAAACAGATGGATTAATTAATGGACAAATGGATGGATGGATTAGTGGATAAATATATTGACAGATGGATGGACAAGCAGAATGACAGATTAATAATGTAGATGGATTTATGGATGATGGATGGATAAATGAATGAGATGAAGACAGATGGATGGATATTATGCAGATAGAATGTCTGAATGCAGTTATTTGTGTGGATAAAGGATTGGAGACAACTTTTAAATTTAACTATTTTCTTCATATATTTACTTTTTCCATTCTGAAACCTTCTATCAGATAAATTCAATTAAATTAAGTATTAATGCACAAATTCTAAACCAACAAAGAGTAAATATGACTCTATTTATCTAAATGTGTTGTGAAGATAAATCCTCCTGCTGGTGATGTCACCACCAAACAGTCCCTGAATGTCCAGCCTGTTCCTCTAACAACACTGTATGTCACCATAAAGGCGCTCTTCCTTTTCATGCTATGTGTGTGTGTGCGTGTGTGTGTGTCAGCAGAGGAAGTGATGAATGAGTAAGTCAACCCAGTTGAACCCTTTACACAGTGAACAGTGGAGCTAAAACATGAACTAGAAGAAATTTCTTATTATTTTTGCTGCTTCACTTTACCTTTTTGGCAAAGTAGAAAAATATGCTGATGTGTTGAACAGAAAAACATGATCACATATAAAGAAAAGGCCTCTTTTGTGCTCGATAAGCCTGATATTTCAGCTCTGCAGTGATTACATGTATGCAGCTTATGATTGAAGGCAGATTATATTGGATGTCTTAGATTATAATGTATGACTCTGTTAAGATGATTAGTGTAAGATTCATCATCTTGTAGCGTGTAAGCAGCTCAGTAGAAGGATTGATAGAAAACCCATCAGACAGTCACTACTCTGTATTCATGTAGATAGAATTTGGATTTTAGATTTTTGCAGAAATGGACATGTAAGAATAAACATCCATCCCTCCATAACCTCTTAGGTTTTAATGATTATTCTTCCTCTTATTTTCCAATTTTCAAAGCAGTAGTTTATGAAGCTGAGTACTTTAGAAAGACGGTAAAACCTTGTGCCTCTATTGCAGCAGAAGCAATGGGAAATGAGGTTATTAAATGATGGAGGTCGCCGCTTACGCTCGCTTCCTGTGTTGGGTTTTGTTCCAGGAGCCTGGAGGAAACCACACTCCTCCCCAGCTCAGCCCCTCTGTAGGTCAGGCAGCGTATACGGCGGGAGTCCCCGGCGGATCTCTGGACGTGCAGCACCTCATTATGCAGGCGGACGCGCGGCGCAGGCAGCGCAGCACCGAGAACTACTTTGACGACGTGCCGCGATCCAAGCTGGAGCGACAGATGGCTCAAGTCAGCATGGTGAGGATGGAGGGATGAATGGAGGGACTGGTTAGGAAATCTGACCATTAATGGTTCACATGTTTACTGCAGAAAATTATTACTTTTATAGGCTACAATTAGTCTAATAATTTGTGCCTCTTTTCCTTGTAAATACTAAATTTTTTATTAATATTTTATTTCAACTTGTCTCTTTTAGCTTTCTTGTTGTTAATTGTTTTGTCTTCAGATCTGAAGACATCTTCAGTCTCTTTCTGATTATACAGACGTGCATTTTTATGTAAATAGAAGCAGTATGAAGGGGCCATGATGACATTTAGGGTTTTTTAACACTCCTTTTATCATCTTGCGGGCTGCTTTCAGGGTAAACTTGCTTTTACAGACAGATTTGGGTGTGTTGTTTTGAATTTTCTCCACTTGTAGATGATTGTAGGTGCAGTGAAACGCTTAATTTCACATATTTCCAGTTTTTAAAGCTCCTATCAGACCCATAAGTTGCTACAGTCACCATTCTGTCGCTCTCTGGATCTAAATGGTGCACACATCCAATGAAATGTTGGTTAATAACTAGTTTGTCATTCAAGTCTATTATTTTAGACATTAGATGGGCATCAAAATAAGAATGTTTTCATCTAATATGTCCTGACGCAGTTATTATTGTTCTTATTTAATGTTCTTTCTTCAGAATATGTTGATTTATATTCCCTCAATTTCTCATTTTTGTTAAAATTTGTATTAAAAGTGTCCAAATATGTTAGGAAAGCACACAGGCTTTTAGAGAGTAGGAGATTTTTTTTTTCCTTTTGGTTATATATGTAGATATTTGTCACCAAATTAATATTTCTTTGTTTTTCCCAACAACTTTTAATTACATCCAAACTAGAAACTCAGACCTTTTGACTTTTAATCAGTGCAGTGCAGTAATTCAGACACACACATCGAACGCGGCAGCTGTGTTTTGATTTCCTATGATTGTGGTCTTTTGATGAATCCCAGAGCTCATCAGTGCAGAATAACACACTTCTGGTTGTGCATCTGAATCCCAGATGTGTGTGTGCGTGTCAGAGTGCATCTCTATTAAACGGCGCTGAGGTGGCGCTGATGAGTCAGCTTTGCATGAATTGAGAGATAACGGTGACAGGAGGGAGAAAGGATCTTTCTTCTGTCATTACACCTGTTGTTGCTCCTGCATTGTTGCTGAGATCAGTTGCCTCAATCCCAGGAGAGCAATTATTACAGCTGATATCTTTTAAGACACGACTAACTTTTTATTCTTTAGTGTTTTTCAACAACTTTTAATATAAGCTGAACGTTGAGGGGGTTGAATTTGCCCAGATTTGGCTGGAGGAAGTTTGAAAACCTCCTCTCCATATTCCTCATCTCAGTTCCTGGCAAACATCAACAGCCATTGGGTTTGTGAATACATTCTCAGGCTGTAATAATCTGGATTCAATTTTAAAGGAATGGACTCAACGATAAGCTTGATATGTCCAAATATTTGAGGAGGATGTAGTTTGGATTTCAGAAATCCGCTTGTTGACAAAGCAAAGACTCTTAAGCTAAGCTGAAGAAGGAGAACATGCAGAAGAGTCACATCTTCTCAGATGTCGGAACATCCAGTGTACATCTGGAGCAGCTGTGGCAGAATAAGCCAAGCAATCAATGTCAGTGTTTGTTTGTCGTTTCAGGCTGGCGAATGGTGCGAGCCGATCACGTTGCGTCCGCCCAACGAGGCGACATCCTCCACTCCTGTTCAGTACTGGCAGCATCATCCAGAGAAGCTCATCTTTCAGTCCTGTGACTACGAAGCTTACGTGAGTCCAAACCCTTTAACCTAGTTCTTACAGAGTCAAAGATGCACATGTAACCCCATCAGCATTAGATGTTATGTAGAAAGTTACACCCAGATACAAACATTTTGAGCCATCAACAAGGTTCTGGCGTTATTGTGACCAGACTTTTGACTGGTAAAGTTAATTTAAATTAGTTGATTTCCTTGCATTTGCAGATTTGGATTGGCGATGCAAAAATTCAACATCCAACTGTGTTTCAGCCTCCAATGAAGGAATGCTTTATGTCAACATGAACATAAAACTACCAAAAGAAGTTGCTGTGTCGACAGACAGACCAGAACCATGGAAAACATTTATGTGCAAAGCTAAAGGAAATTGAGCTTCAGAGACATTTGAAATGGAACCAATCAAATCAAGGCTTTATGCCAGCATAACTCACTCTGTATTGAACTTAGAAATGTATGAGATTCTTTGATCACAGCGCAATAGTAAAAACAATTAGACATTTTATTTAGTTTTTCTTGAGTAAAGCAAATCAGAAACGTGCTGACCTGTGGTTTTTGTGTGACGGACGGATCCACATTAATGCAACACCAAACACTGCAAATAATCCAAATCCAACTGTTTCCTGTTGATTCTCAGTTCTCTGCTGACTGAACACTGGAGATCCGCTTCCCCCTGTTTCACCTGCAGTCAGTACTTTTTAAAATCCAGACCTTCGGTTGGTTACATAAAAGATGTTTCATCTCCAAGTAAGCTCAGAAAGAGCCGCGAACCTCTTGAGGGTTTCACAGATATACATCCAGCATCCGGACTGAAAATGATTTCTGACTCGCTGCAGGAAAACCACTACAGAGAGAAATGAAATCTTAGGAAGATTGAGAGGAAATGTAAGTGGATCTCTCAAATAAAATTGTTTTGATTGATTTGACAGCGTTGCAGTGGAGATATACAACAGTTATGAGCTAAATCAGTGTCAGCTCATGAATTAAATAAATGGAAAAGCTTATATGGACGTAATTTGAGGAAAAATCCAGTGCAGCTCTTTCAGAGGAGCCATAAATTATAGATCACCAACACATACAGGGGAATCAATTAACTTAATATTTCGCACAAGTCGACCGGCGCCAGCTTTGTTGAAATGTAGGCATGATTTTAAAATATATTATCTTTGTTTGGATGAAAAGTTTGACTTTGAACTGACCAAACTTTCTGCTGACTGTTTTTGCCATCGACAAAGAGAATACCAAATAATTATTAGGTCAAATACTCAACTAAAATGTTGTTGGTATCAGCAGAACCATATCTGTAAACATGCATCTCCTCTAATGACTTCAGAGCTGACAGAAATCAAGCTGTTGCTCCAAATCCCAGCATGTTACTGGGAAGCCTCTCTTTGAGCCAACTGGAGCTGGCTGTGTTCACTAGTAATGTTTGCTCACACGGATGAAACCACGACTGGTGGAAAAACCCATTTTATGACACGGTTCACACAAGAAACTGGAGGGTTTATTAACTAGGGAAACATTAGTGAGCAATTCAGGTAAAGATGTGTAAAAACTGCGCTAGTGTTTTTTTTGGGGGGGGGGTTTTGGAAACATATTTACACACTGAACATTTCAGAAAACTTTGGTTTCAACAAAATTATTAGTGGAACAATTATTAGCATCTCTGCTGTCAAAAGAACATTCTGAGTTTAGCACAGTCCTACCATCATAAATGTAAACATTTGTGATGATGATACTTTTTTCTGCTACACTCCAAACAGCCATTTGGTGTATTTAATGTTGCTATGGAGACTTGGTGACCCCATTTTCTATAAGTGCGAACAGTGAGCTTTACAGACTTTTTTCTCTTCTGCCTTTATCATCATTCTCACTGTGTGGTTGCAGGAAGAAACTGTTCTCTTTCAGGCTTTTGTGTCATCATGTTATATTTATATCCCACAAACTTTGAGAGTCATGGATTGCAAATTATTAGTTCCTAAAAACTCTATTCATATAAATCAGAAAAAAAATCTGTAGTTACTGTTTATCTAAAGGAATTGATAGAGATACAAAGTAAAAATGTGAATCTATTTTGGGCTTTTTTATAGTATTATAAATAGCGCAAAGTTTAGCTTTAGGACCAGTAGGAAGTTGTATGTTTTAACTCTCAGTTGTAGGAATATGCAGAGGAACATGGTGGTGCTCTCAAACAGCACCTCCAGATCCCTTTTCCTTGTCCAGCAGGCTGAAGGAAACTCAGAAAGTGAGATAAACGAACGAGAGCCACAATGGAGTGAATGCCAGCAAGGTGCCAGGAGCTGGAGGATGGCCAGAAATAAACTGGATGGAAAAGACACTGATAAGGCACCTTTGTGTTTGTTTTGATGGACGGATGGTAAAAAGCCAGAATCAGTTCTTGTTCTTCAGCGCTGAACAAATGAAACGTTCTCTGCTGCTGCTTAATATATAGTATATTTCTTGTGTGTTGTTTTTTTGGCTCTCTTGTACAAACACTTTGAATTGTCTTTGGCTGAAAGGTGCTATATAAATAAAGTTGCCTTGCCTTGCCTTGCCTTAATATATCAGCTCACAATTTAGCAAAGTCATGCTAATATTATTAGCACCATCGTTAGCGGCCAACAAAATGCAAGCAATAACAGTGGAGAAACACTTAAAACTTTGGAAGATAAATCCAACATAGTAAAATCTTTTTTATTGAATTCACAAGACGGAGAAAAAGTTATAAAAACCTGCTTTTCACGACTGAATGTAGACTTGGAGAGACTGAAGCGTCACTTTTTAAAAATAAAGATCTAATACAAACTTAATGACTTTTTTGTCCAACCTCGATTGTCTCACTTCTCCAGTTTTGTTCTCAATCAATTTTCCATCTAGACTTATTTACAATAAGAATAATCATCCAAATGTTCTCATTACTCTCATTTTCCAGCGCCGTTCCTCTCCTTCCCAGATAAACTTTGTTTTCTGTCCAGTCTTTTTTGTTCTAGTGGTTTTAAACTTTTTAGCTATTGCTGACTGTAAATTTTTTTTTTTTTTTTTTTTTTTTTTACGTAATTTATGAAGCTCAATCTGAATAGTGGGAAGAAATGAACTTTTGCCACAACGTATTTATACCAATGGGAAGCAGAAGTTAAGATTTTTTTGTATTAATACAAAGTTTTCCTATGAAATTATGTAAGATGCGACTTCAAATATGAAAAATGCAAAAATAGCGAGTCAGCCAGCTTTACCAAATTTGGAATTTATTTTGATTTTTTCCTTCTTGTTGTGAGACCTTTTAAAAATATTTAGATGGGATTCCAAAAATGTGAAGGTCAATATAAACATTACTATTGCTGGAATACATTGTTTTTTTAAATTGACATTTTTGTAAACTCATGTTGGCGTGAGGACAGAGTCCAGCAGCTTTACTGAGTGCCGTCCTACGCTTTAGCCTTGTGAAGGAAGCTTGAAGCCAATAAAAAGACGTTTCGCTGCACAGCAGTGACTGACATGGGGACGTGGCATAATGCAATTCTCAGTACAGCTGCCAGCAACTCTGACACAACAACGATTTAATGATATTAGCTTCACTCAGGGCAAAATATCAACATTTTCAGCCAACCTTCTGATATTAGGAAGCAGACTTCACTAAGAAAACGACGCAAAGATGCGAAATGAAAGATAAGAAGTCAATAAGAAGAGATTTATCTGACTCATTTGGAGCAAAGTTAGAGATGAGACCAAAAATCTTCAGGTACTTCCCCTCTAATTCACTGAAAGCCTTTTTATGTTCCCACTTTAGAGAATCAGGTCTCCTCTATAAGCTGATGGGCAACATGAGGTGTTGAGTGTTGTTCCCTGTGTAACACTATCACTATTAGCAGGTGGTTTTAAATTAAATTCTGCTTGTCCAGACTGAAGGGTCAGACAGAAAGCAGCACTTCTGGAGCTACGGCAGCCTGTAAGGTTCATGTAGTCACAGCTGCCAGTGGTTGTGTGCATCTAATGAAACTATTTAGCTAGACTTGAAATCTACAGACAAAAACGCATAAAAAATATGAATTATTGGTGAAGTAAAAGTTTGTATTCCACCAAGGTGTCTGTCTGTACTCAGGATCCAGGCAGAGAGAATCCTGCTGGTGCCGTTAATGTCAGCAGGACGGTCCGTTCATCACTGGAGGATGGCTTTGACTGTTTTATCATCGTCAGAGTCATTTCCTCATGTTGGTCTTAGAATGGAGCATGAGTCTAGGTTGATGCTTGTTCCTTTTTCTTGAAAAGAATCAAATTGACCGTAATAAAAATCTGGTTTCCATAACTTTTTAGATATAAGAATAAATGGATGGAATGAAACTTTGTCTTTTAACTGTGTTTGTTGACCTGTCAATGCATCCAGCAGGGTTTTAATCAGGCTGCTATAATCTGGCGCTGACGAACAAGCTAACAGCTTCTGTTTGTGTTTTCTACAGTACCTGGGCTCCATGTTGGTGAAGGAGCTGAGAGGGACGGAGTCCACACAAGATGCCTGCGCTAAAATGAGGGTAAAGCTCAGTCTGATGCACTTCCTTTCTCCGTTTTAGCCTGCAGGTTTACAGGCTGCGTACCGACAGCAAGATGCCAAGATAAGGGGAAAAGTTGAAGTCATATTTGTAAAGGCCTAAAAAAGCATTCCTGTAAAATAACTTTTCCATTAAACCTGTATTACCTTTGGAACATTGTGCCATTAGCTTTAATCCAGTCAAAAATAGATCTAATTGGTTGTACCTCTTTATAATAGCTTATTGTGTTTCTCTCACTGTCTATCTACTGTAACCCAGACTTCTTCTGTCTTTCTGAGCTGCTGCAGTGTAAAGATCGCTTTTAAAATTCATAAGCAGATCGTCCCGTTCTCTTTTCTCCATTTTCATTGCAGCATCTTTCCTCTCGACTTTCTGCAGCGTTGCTCGGCCAACCCCTTTGCAACACGCCAAGGTTGCAAAGGAAGTGCAATGAGATGCACATTGCTAATGTACCTCCACCTGCCTCACCTGTCCCAGCAGCTCCTTTTATCCATCCCTTGATAGAAACAGAGACGTTTAACTTCCAGGTTCACAGACGAGCGAGGAAAAGAAAATTGCAGCTGCTGTTGGCAGATCTTTTGTCATAACCTGTTCGTAACCGGGTTCATCCTCTCTTGTTCAAGCAAAGAGGATGAACAAGAGAACAGAAAGAAAACTAATAGGTATAGAAAATAGAGCAGGTCGTAGACTCTCATGAAGGACAAATTGTCTATAAAATGTGCAAGAAAGAAGAAGAAGAAGTACTCTGCTTACGTCTTTGAATATATAACGGCTTTTGGCAGGTCAAGCTTTTTACTGCATAATCTCTTCAATATGTGTGCATAATTGAAAAGAATGAGGTGAGATATACTGCAGGGGCTTAATGAAGTGCCAAGTGGTATAGAAAACGCCTGCTGCTGGTGATTCGGTTTAAAATTTATTTTCTGTTGATTCTCATGGAGATGATATGCTTTTAATGGAGGAGGAAGCCATCAATACTCAGTTGAATGAACTTTCTCAGATGGTGCTACGTTTTAGACTGAGGCAAACTGATGCAAAGTTTAAAAGTCACAGCTGCCTCTTCTTTCTGTTTCCGCATTTTATCTCCCGTGCCCTCCAAGAAGTCGACGGAACAGATGAAGAAAGTTCCGACCATCGTCCTCTCCGTGTCCTACAAGGGAGTGAAGTTCATCGACGCCACCAATAAGGTAACGGCGCGCAGTCCCAGCGACGCCTACGCTAAATAACACATGAAAGGTCAGCGAACATGAAGGGAAGAGTGGCATTCAGAGGTGTCATGTCTGACTCTAAACAGGATCAAAGTGCGGAAGTTTGCTTTATTCTTCAGTTTTAAAACAGGCCGCAGTCTTTAGGGAAATGATGAGGAGGATCTCAGGAATAAACACTAAAACATCAGTGGTGTAAAAATAACACAAATTCATCTAAGTTTTACCAAGCAAGTAAAATTTAGCGATGTATGAAAACTTCTGACACAGAAGGTCAAAACACAGATCTGGAGAAACAGGATGGGTCAAAAACATAGTGAAAGGAAGAGGTTAAAAATCACAAAAATACCTTTTTGATCTGTCTGGGTGTCCTTTCTGCAGCTGTTCATCAGTCATAATATTTATTGTAGTTTTAAAGCAAACAGACATACATCTGTATTCACCTAACTCCAGTCTTTAAAAACTGTAAAAAGTTAATAGTATCATATCATCTATTTTGGAGGGAAATATGCAGAGCTGACTAATGACTGGTGTAAATATGATCTGTTATACCAACAGATTATAAACATTATAGATTACACAGTCCTCGTCTGTAATCTGTAGAGTTGAACCACTTTGCTTGCAAAAGCAGTGATAAATAACTGTTAAAGTTTTACCGCAATCCAAGACCAAAAGTTCACCTGATGTTCCATTACCTCACAATAAGTATTTATATCTTTCTTCTAAAGAAAATCTGGTGTAACTTTTAAATATTCTTAACTTCGCACAAAAAACAATCCATCCCTTAGATGATGTATAATTTATTGCCTTAATTAACACAACACAAAGTGCTGATTAAACCAGAAAAGGAACACCAGCAGTCACTTCTAAAAACTTTCAAACCAGTACTCTGCAATATTAATTATGATTGTGGGATAAGTAATAAACCAGTTTGTTTTTCTTTGAAGAAGCTGCGTCTTTTTATGCTCTTCATCCTCTCCTCTTTCTGCAGAACATCATAGCGGAGCACGAGATCCGCAACATCTCGTGTGCCGCTCAGGATCCAGAAGATCTGTCTACGTTTGCCTACATCACCAAAGACCTCAAATCCAGTCACCACTACTGCCATGTCTTCACTGCTTTCGACGTGGTCAGTCCTGACGCTGCGGCTTTACGGGCGCTTCGTGGTTTTTACCTTCCTGTTCTCATAAATGTTTCCTCTCTCTTCAGAATCTGGCCTATGAGATCATCCTGACGCTTGGCCAGGCCTTTGAGGTGGCCTATCAGCTCGCTCTGCAAGCCAGGAAGAGCGGCCACGGCTCGGCGACGCTCCCCGAAAGCTTCGACAGCAAACCCGGCAAGCCCGTGCCCAAGCCCCGCGTCAACATCCGCAAATCAGTAAGCATCGATGCAACGGCGAGAGAAAATCCATCCAGAACTATGAAAAAAATTTACATTCGATGAAGTAAAAGCAGCTTAAATTTTATCACGCTTCGTTCGGATGGATTTTCACTTCTTATCGTCTTTTAACCCCTGAACTCAAGTTAAGCGTTGTTTTATTAGCTTTTGATGCAACACTAACATCATTCTATTAACCTCCATTTTCGACACATCCTCACATCTCCTCCCTTCTCATTCCCAACTTCTTCACCTCTCAGTCCCCAATCTTGTGCTGCTTCTGTCTTCTGTGTGTGTCCCGGCCCAGTGGACAAAGTGGCAAAGGTTTATGTGGATATTTAATCTGTGACGCTTCCACTCGGTCTTGCTGTCCCTGCAGTCTCTTACACACTCGACTGATTGATGAGGCCTGTTTGCATTTCGCTCCTTGGAGGCTTGCTTGCTCGCTCCGGGTTTGTGCGACTTGTGCGCTTAAAGAATATAATATACCCTGGTGATAAGTTGGTAGAAACATGACAAAAAAATAGATGTGTCAGTCCTTTAGATCCTCATTAAGAGGGAAAATATAGGCGATGCGTTTGTGTCACGGTTTTATAGTTACTCTTCAATATGTTTGTTGCTTGAATACGGAAATATTCAGAAATATAAAGCCCAAGTTTTGCTATCTTCGAAATACATGCCTTAGAGAAGAAACAATCTCCAACCGCAAAACGTTTAGGATCCCAATCAAAAATGCAGTCAGATGTTCTTCTGCTCTACTAAGTGGCAAAACTCTTAGGAAGATCCAGACTGATGGGAGGAATAAGACATTTACTAAGTTATAAAATGCAGTTAGTTTCTGTATTCAGTTTTATTCTCTCACACTTATCCAGAGTTAATTCCTGGATAGACCTTTCTCAACTTTCTAGAAACTCTGGCATGTGAACATGCACATCAGACCCGTTACAGATTTTTACTTGTATTTTTTCCACCCCAGTTTGGTCTGCTTGGTTACCCTGGTAACGCTTTATGCAACCTAATCTTAAGAAGAAAATAAGATGAAAGATGAAAACAACAGAAGTAAACAGGAATATTTTTAATCATAACAAGTGGTCAGATCAGGTTTTGTTGTTACTCTTTTGTATAAAAGTGGCTTGCCTCTTGTAGTCATAGCAACCCAAAGTGAGTTTGTCAACAGTTCAATAGCCGCCGCCGGCATTTTAAAATAGCTGCGGTAACATGTCCAGCAGCACGCGGGTCTGCATGGCTCGGTGTCTGGTTTCTGAGGACGCTTTAGGCCGTAACACACACAGCGTGATGGTGGCGAACGCGGTGTCAGAGGGACAGCCTCACTGTCCAAACTTAGACTTGAGATGCTGTTGAAAGAGCAGCGAGAGGAGAGAAGAGACGGCTAATGAGCCCACATGCTGTATCTGTGAGTGACCATGTGCCTACAGTAGAGATGATGGATGACGGCATATGTACGTACATTCTGCTGAGTCTGCAACCACTACATTAACTATTATTTGTAGTTTTTATCATCGCTTGTGTGGATACGGTCTAGTTAAAGGCTTGTGGTGTGAAAACACTGCACCACTTCCTCTACAGAGTCTGTAGATCTGTAAAGTTAGGCCTCTGATGCAACGTCGCTGCTTCTTTTAGTCGAGACGATTACAGACCAGTAATGTGAGTCTATTTTATTTTAAGACTGACGTGTAATTCTGTATCCGAACGTGGATGGAAAAGCTTGCCAGCACTATAAAAACAGGCTTGTTGCATAGCTGCTGTGGTCTGTCATGGTAACTCAGCTTCTTGGATGCCAAGTACTCCACAAATAATTGCTATAAACACAGAACTGGGTGGGATATTGACTTCTTAATTTATATTGGGTATAAAATTAACGCTTGTTATTTGCCAGCTTGGATTTCTCCACAGTCAGTGCATGGCGCCCCTCTCTATCGCCCTCTGTTGGTGGATAACCCCTCTGGGCTGATGATTTACTACTCCTTACTGCTGCTAACTAACTTTGTTGTAAAATGTTCAGCTTGGAGTCGAACTCTCGCCCATTAAGAGAACCCAGGTAGTCCAGGGATCTCATTATGATGCCTTCTGGGTTCAAAACTTTAAAAGTCTTCCAGGCATGCCTGCATGTTAGAGGGCCCTCAGGTGAAATCTGTAGGCTTAACGACTTTATGAAGCTTGGGAGGGATTTAAAACCCCGAGGAGCAAATTGGTTTCTGCTGCAGTTGCCTCCCTGACCTTGGATAAACAGAGGAGCAAATAAACTACAAATAACAGAAATATAGATTTTTTTGAAAGTTAAAAACAGGAATCTAATGTTTGGTAAATGTCACAATAAGAGTGAATCATTAAAAACCCAGACAGACAATCCATCTGAAGGCTGAATGTTCAAAAAGGAAATTTAATCAACGTTAAAGCGACAGTTAAACATTACTGATGTCTGCTTCTGTTAAAAGGAAATGTGTTACTTAGACTTACTAATCACCTTGCAGCTTTAGTGTAAAACAACTCCAGCCTCAAAACTGTCACAGCATTTTGTGCCACTGCTGTTTATGACCTGAGTCCGGTCGGCTCCCCAAATCAGGCAAAATTGGTGTCAAACGTTTCTGCAGCGAAAGTTTTTGTTTGTTCCGCTATCATTTTAAAGATACTAAGAAATGTTTCCAGAGGTCATGAAAGGTTAACCAGACCTCCCACCTTCTTCAAATCAGACACAATTGGTGTCGATCAACTCAACTACATTTGTGCTGCTTTGGCTTTGAAGATGTTAATGAAAGTTTAAAGGTCATTTTGATATCGTAAAAGTGGGGGGACTGGTTGACCTTTAAACTTTCATTAATATCTTCAAAGCCACGGCAGCACAAAGAAAAATTTTGCTGCACAAACGTAGTCAAGTTGATTAACATCAATTTTGTCTGATTTGAAGAAGGTGGGAGGGGTGATTGACCTTTCATGACCTCTGGAAGCATTTCTTAATATCTTTAAAATGATAGCGGCACAAACAAACATTTTTGCTGCTCAAACGATTGACACCAACTCTAAGCAGCCAATAGAAATGGCTGGTTTCTATTGGTTTAATAAACTCTATTGAACACAGAAGGTGTGACTGGATCATAAACGGCAGGGAATTAGTTTTTTATTTAAACAGAAAAGTAACATTAAATTAGTTTAGCAGCAGTAGAAAAATATATTTATTGATGATTTTAATAGAAGTGGATACGACTTGATAAATATTTCTTTTTGTTTGGGATTAAGTACATTGTGTAAAAGATTTTGCTTTTCCAGTTATTTGTCTTATAGATGTATACAGAAAAATCTGTTAATTTACTATTTTTAGAAGAAATCAGGCCTGTTGAGTAGATTTTCTCTGGCTAGCATAGCTAGCCTGCTGCTCCTTTACCCTAACCCCACATGCTGATTATTGTTCCCTTCTAAACAAAGATTCACATAAAATCCGATATTCTGGCTTTGGGATTGTAATGTCCACTTTCAGTTGAGTTTTTCTGTCAGCCTTGCAACAACTAATTTCCCAAACTCTGTTTGTTCTGTTGCTGTCCCAAAGTCCTTTTAGCTGTTGCCATGCAGAAGTTGGTGGATTAATGTGGCGTAACGTTGCTTTTTCCAGCTTGGGTTTGGCTGAACTGCAGTAACGATGCTGTCCTACGCTGTTGCCAAGGCAATGAGTTTGCTGCCATGTCGTTGCCATGGTTTTTGCTGTGGTTTTTTCTTTTTTTTTTGAGTGCAGCTGCTGTGTCGTCGTGGTTTTTGCAGTGCCGCTTGTTGATGTCCGTGTCTGTAGAGCTCGCCCACGTTGACGAGTTTGACCTCTGCCCCTGTAGGTTATCATGTCTCCCTCCAGCCGCTGGTCGCTGGGCCACATTTACACCCCCCACCGGCCTCCTCTTCACCCTCCTCTTCCTCCCCCTCGACTCTTCCATCTTCCTTACAAAGCTCACTTCCAGGTCCTTCACACTTTTCCTTCTTCTGTTCTTTATTCCCACATGATTCTTACAGTTTATCCATTCAGAACTGCAGTTTTATTTGTCCTGTTCTCTTTCTTGTATCCATATTCATATTTTAGTAACACAGCTGTGGAAAAAAAAAGGCTAACCTATTTCTCTTGGCTCGGCTTTAGTGCTTCAGTCTGTTTTGTGTCCCACGGTTTCCATTTAGCCCCTGAACAGAAAGAGATAAACATTAAAATAGTATCACTGAAAAACCAGAAATACAACAGTTGTAAAAGTTTTAATATAGCCTGTTGTCCTTGCAGAATTATTAATAGCTTTTGTCAATTGAACAGCACTATGTGTAGTTGGGGCATCCATAAATCTTTAAGCGTTTTGTTTGGATCCTCTTGAGCTCAACCCAAAACAATCTTGGAGGATTTAGGTTAGATAATTTTATTTTATTTATGTAGTATATTTCAAGCAAAAAGGCAGTTCAAAGTGTTTTTCATGAATTAGAAGGAAATACAAAAGAAAGACTAAAAGATAAAGCACAAAGCTAAACATTGGTTCCCCATATTTAATAGGAATAAATAGTCCATAATTTAAAAACTACATGTTGGCTCCAGTTGTTCTGGGTTGAGTTCTACATCATGATAGTAGAAGAAGTTGAATTTTGTCTCTTACAAACCATTTGTTTGGTTCTTTGCTAACACTTTATTAGAAGGGCTGTTCATAAGACTGGCACTGTCATAAATATAACACCTGTCATGAACATGAAGGAGTAGTTATGATTGTTTATGACTCTTGTCATGAAGTGTCTTTCGGTAAATAATGACACTTTAAAAGTTATGTCAGTCTTATGCACAGCCCTTCAAATAAAGTGTTACCAGTTCCTTTGACTGGATTCTTATCAGATTTCAGTTTACTTACAGAATCCACCAGATGTGTAAATAAAAAGCCTTTGTATGGTTTATGACGCCATGCACTCACAAGGTTCTTCGGACTTTTGGAAGAGAAACAGCATCACAGATCTTCCATCATGCTTGTCAGTAGCTATTAGCTGCTTTTCATTTTGCCTAGATTCACTTCAGACCCCACATGTGGAGTCTGATGCCAAAAGCAGCTCATGTCCACTGTTAAGAGCGGTGGAGGCCTGTTTACTTTCCAAAAGGACACAACAACGAGTTGCACTCAAACTAAAGGATGTTCGTCATAGTGGAGGACGCTGTAAGTTAAATAGGAAATTATTTAGCTTATGTCTGATTTTCTTCCTTGGATTCTCGTCTTTTTGCGCCAGATGGAGCAGCCGTCAATGGACCCGAAGGGCCATGCTAACGTGCCGTGGATTGTGGAGCCCGGACAGGAAGCAAAGAGAGGAGTCAATACCAAGTACGAGACCACTATTTTCTAACATACACCCGCCTTGTCCACTCCTGTGTGTGTGCCTTTCAGAAGTTGCCCTGTATCGGGGCCCGGCCCCGGAGTTGGGCACGAGCGACGCACGCCGCCGCGTCACCTCACCGGCTGAAAAACAAATACTTTACACCTCGTCCCCTCCCCGTTAGCCCAGCCTGTCCACTGCATGATGACGATTGGCGCTGTGTTCTCTTTTTCTTTCTGCTCTCCCAGGCCTCGTCCTCTTGCCTGCAGGGCTATCGCATGACCTTTGAACCCAGGGTAGTGGTGCATTTCTGACTCCACCTGTAGGGGGATGGTCAGCTCAATTTTTTGTTTTTTTGTTCAGTTGTTCTGCCTTTAGCTTCTTTTCTCTCCGTTTTTAAACTCCATCCCTCGCTTTTCTCTTCACATCAGCCCCTTTGTCTAACTGTTTCTGACAACTTTAAAGATTTAACAAAGAGTACTGCTCTAAGAGCTGTAACAGTGTTTTAGCTGTCTGTTAAGCCGACAAAGACGAGGGATGTTGTCTGAACGGGACAACAAGCTTTTACAGCATTTTTTAATAAAGAAGAGAGGCTGTAGCACAGCGTAACTTTGACTGAAGCTGATTCAGCTAGCAGGCTACTAGAATGTATTTTAACTTTTCGATTCTTGATATCAAGTTACTTTTTTGGAGAAACTAACAAACTTGTGAATTTCTTTGTGAAATTAGACTTTAAACTTGACCTGTGACACAGGCAGACGTTACTGTTTTTGTTTTTCTAGGGTCTTTTTCAACACGTTTGTTTATGTGTTCAGGACAAACCGAGGCTCTCTGAGTTTATTTAAGGGATGGGGAAAGAAACTCGTGTGTAGACGGTATAGCATGTGGCTTGTGGGACGCATGATGGCCATTTTGGATTTGCTGAGCAAGGTGGCCAGTGGAGAGGCGGGGTGTGAGGGCTCTCTGGATAAGTGATGTCATCTCATTTTGCAGGGCAATGGCGGACGCTCATGTCTATTACTGTGGAATGCAAAGAATGTAGCCCGCCCTATTCATGGACCTTGTCACACTTACAATGCAAAATGGACTGCAAACGGACCCTCATGCTCACTTTTTAAAAACAAACATGGACGCTGCTCCACAATGTTTTGAGGTTGACTACGAAATGTTCCCACCCATCCACACACACTAACAGGACAGCGTTGCGATAAGACGACCCGTCTGCTCTGAATGTACACTTACTTGAAAGCAGCCTCAAATATCTGCGACTCTAGCGGGATCGGTTTTGTGCAGCCCACCTGGGAGGCATGATGCTTGAACTCTGGAAACGGAAACAGGACATCGGTGGGCATGTTTAACACTTTGGCATGGGTTCCAGGATATCTGGCTGGCTAATTTCTTTTTATTTTCTTTAAATGTCAGAATAAAAAAAAAATACATATGCACAACTGTGTAAATGTGATTGGATTTGCTGCAACAACACGCTAAAGATGCAACAGATTTGTCATGAGAAGCCGATGTGAACAAAACAGCATCTAGCGTTAAAAAAAAACGTATTCGTATTGCCCGACATTTTAATGTTTATTATGAGAGTGTTATATTACCATGATGATAATCCTTGTGCAATTCTTGTCTACTGTTGTCTTAATGTTACATTATTTTTCTATGATATGCTGAGATGAAAACGTAGAGCCTGAGAATGATGGTAATCCTTTAAAAGAAAATAAATCCAATTTGAGTTTAGATGTTCATACTTGTACAGAGAGTGAATGTTGCAGGTTGCTTGCTAATTCCTAGGTCAGGTCAACCTCCATTTCTCATGGGGCTCTACTCTTACCTTGCAGATGTAATATTTTAAACGCAGTATTACTGTATTATTTGGATGAAACATTATCCAACTATAAAATGTACATAGATATTTTGCCAACTCATTGTTAATACATGAAATGTAAAGAGAAAAGAATAAAGACTTTGCAGTACAAGGCACTGGAAACAAGGTACCAAAATAAAGGTTTGACATGTCAAAACGTGATAGATTGTAGAGGTTGTATTTTGAGTGAAAATATGGATCATATGGTGACATCACTGCTGATTTACTAATATATATAAATATATATATTTAGGCTTGGGCTTCCAGCACACTGATTTTTGTAATTTGGGCCATTATTTATATCCTTGTAAAGCACATGAAATAAAATCTGACTTGTACAACCATATTTATTCTCAAGATGTCATAAATTATTCCCATTTTAATTAACTTTAGAGGCAAATTAGCAGTGCAACCTCATAAGGCGGCAAGAAAAGTTTAACTTTTCAAGCCTGGTTGCTTTTCATGTTCAGTTTTGTTTGAATTATGAAACGCTACAAAAAATAGAAAATGATTATTAATCTTTAGCACATCTTCTATCCATTCAGAGTCCAACATCTATGTCTGATTAAATTATTAAAGAAATGACCTAAAGTTTACTCTGACTCATCATGGCCAAAAATGTGATTAATAAAATCTGCAAAAACACAAAATCTTGGTATTTTTGGTCTAATTTCTAATGCAAATATCTTGGTACACTTTAAATGAGAGAAAACTAAATTACAAGTAACTTTTCAGCAAGATATACAAGCTTATTTTAAGTCTATTATTGCTCAATTTGTACTTTTTTCAACTATATTTATGACGTAAACAAACTACAATCACCTAGCACACCATAGCTAACATTAGCGACCTGAGGAACCAAATTAAAGAATCAAACATCAAATGGAAGCTTTAATCTGTCATCACTAACATAAAGCCTGTGTGTAAACCTGTTTATGCAATAAAACTATCAAAGCAACGCGGTGAGGGATTTACACAGCAAACAGGAAGGGGCTGGGAGCGCTCTACATGGAGGTCAGAGCCAACCGCACATTCACATCACAACATGTTCTCTGAGAACGTCACTATCCAACACTCAGCACTGCTGGGGGGAAATTGCATCTGATATGAAGCCACAGCCAAAAGCAGACTGGATAACATCACAATTCAGCTTTGTCAATTGTTAACAAGCTAGTTCGAAAATAAGATCTCATCTTTCTACAAAGGATGAAGAATACGTCAGTGATTCTAGTGTTTAATGAGAGAAAACAGCGGTGCTAACCTCCTACACCTGTTAGGACAGCTTCTGCTCAAACAACCTTGCAGATGCATCCTGCATTCAAGGTCTGCAGCTGGGAAAAACTTCCAACTTCCTAAAATAGCACCAAACTTAGACACAATCGATATTTGTCTCCACTTTTCCTATCTGCTCACTACAGTGAGGCATATTGTTGCAGTTTCGACATGAAATTCATACAAAACAAGATGTTTGTTGACCCACAACATTTATTCAATATGTTGAAAGCACAGATGAGAGTCTTTAATTGTGTGTTGAGCTACAACGGGGTGACATTTACAGCGAGCGTCTGAACGAGGATGTTTAAGGGCAGTAAACAGCAGAACGAGGGCGCTCTCAATCTGTTTCCAGGCCGGACCGTTCCCATCTGCAGCCGGCAGATAGGAGCGCCGATTATTTACTGCCTGTGTGCAACTGGATGCTTTCTGCTCAACTTGACAATGGTAGTTATTGTAGGGAGAGTCAACCTGTGCAAAAGGAGTTGGGAGCCAATTTGAGATAATTTTCTTTTCTAGATTTAGCCAGAAGAGAAGCTGCAGGACTTACTGAGTCAGGAAGAGCAAATCTATATGTCAACTAGCTGCAGCAAAATATATAAAAAAAAAAAAACCAGTGAGGATGATATGTTTTATTTCATTATGGGTGTCAGACTGTGGGACAAGGCCAAAGTTACAGATGGCGTGTGCTGCCCACGGCTACCAACTAAATGAGACAATAGAAAAAAGCTGCTCACGTAACAGTCACAATTATGTCTGGCATTTATTCAACACACACAGTTTTGTCCTGCTAATGCATAAAAATCAACTCCATACACACACCAAGACCTGCAGACGCAGTTTATCTTATGTATTAAACACCTAATGAATTTGGATCTGCACCAAGAAACTGTTTCCCACAAAGACAATTTCAGCTGAACACAAACATGTTGTTTTGCGCCTGGCAGATGTTGTGCTACAGCAATCACATTATCATAATGCGCTGAAAGGAGCCAACAGAAGTGGGCTTGTTGAAAAGCAGACAAATATTTTGGCTTGTGACGTAATGCAAGGAGCAGAAAAAATATGGTCTATAAGTAATCAACAAACAAAACCGCAGCTTGGATACGTCAGTGTCCTCCAAATTCATCAACGCAGACACACCTGCACACTGAAACCTGGAGAGGTCAGAAAAGGACGCTAACTTCATGCTAGCATCTATAAAATCCTCTAATTGTTAACAATTAGCAACTGGGCTGTTATGTCTGATGTAAAAGCTTAGCATGAGGTCAGAAATATACTTTAAATACTTTCAGTTATTTCCTAAACCATGAAAGGAAGGAATAATTTCTTTTGGGTGCAGCTTGCATTTTTCTTTTCCTTCAGTCCAGTAGCCGGCAGCAGCCTTGGGTCAGAAATGTTTCACACTGAGCTGCTGCACGGAGATTAAACTGAGCTTCACTTGAGTCTGACCTCAAATGTAAAATACTGCTGGGAAGGAAGTGGAAAGAAGCATTACATCATGCTAAAAAAAGTGCTGATTCTGCATGTTTGACCTGGAGGAGTTTCTGTTTCGCCCAACTCATTTTACGACACCAGAAATGAGATATTACTGATTTACCGACGCGAGACGTCCATGAAATCTGAGCGGATGTTCCCTAAACTACTGGATGGAGATATTTTATAAGCATTAGAAACTTAAATAATTAATGTCCTTTAAACTTTTCACCAATGAATTGGAAATATTCTGGAGATTCCTCACCATTGTTACTGATCAATGAGACAAGCAGAGCACATTCAGTAATAATATTGAATGTACATTTAACATGAATATTTGAAAAATAGTTTATTGGTTCATATGGGCCAGTTTTAAGACTGAAATCAGGTAAAAAACAGGATCCAGTGTCTACAAAATCCTAAGCAAAGAATTTAGGATTAAACAGCAACTTTGTCATTTACACTATTTTCATTTGAGTTGTTAGCATCAGAGCTAGCAAATTAAACAGGTTAAACAAGGTGAGAAAGAAGGAGGTTCTGTTCTGGGAACCACAGGGGAGGATTCATAAAATAAGGAACTTTACAGACGACCCTGAACATCCTTTTCAAGAGATCCTTATGCTACAGTCAGAGGCTTCAACAGAACTGCTTCAATACACACTGCTACAGGAGATCCTTCCAGCCTGCAGTCATCTGTATGTACAATGCCTCTGAAGATATTTAAGACATTTACTTTGAGTATTTTTGAACTGAACTGAAAAGAGATCTAATGATCGCTAATTGTTTCTATTCAAGAAATTTATCATTAGGTTTTGCTACATTTTCTGCAGCCGGATGCGGAGCTGATTCTTTCCTCGGTTCAGTCGGTTCAGCTGGAAATCCACCCTAAACAACTCATGCTGCCACAGGCATGACTGTGACGAGAGCTGACAGGTTCTCACTGGTGTCCTGGCCAGCCTCTCTGAATCAGGTTTGACATCCCAAAGCTGATGCGACACAGTGGTCTCAGATCAAGTCGTCTCCCAGCGGTCAGACATCATGACAGTCGTGATGGTAAGAGAAAAGCTGCTTAAGTCACCTCTAGTAGAAGCAAGAGAGAGGAAACATATTATGCAATTAGGGAACCGGCGAGAAGGTGTCACCAGACACGGAGAACAGACGTGAAGAAGCTTCCCTCATTCTAAATCACTGATGGTGTTTGAAAAAAGAAAAGCATAAGTCGTTCTGTCTGACCATGCTCACCGGCTTTGGATAATCTTTGGAATACATTTTTATATGAAATGAGTTTGGAGGAGGATACATGAATAAAACAAGCATCTCGTGCCCATTTTGGCTGTAAAGAGCCGTGTGCAGAGGATTATGTTTTCTTAGAATTAAGATTGTAAGCAGAGGGAAGCAGCTCATCTGTATTTACTGACTTTCCAGATAGAAAAGTCTTGGTTGTAGCAGGACATATTGCAAAAAACTAAGCCAAAGGACCAAAATCAATTTATATTTTGTTTTTGTTTAGGATTATGAATGTTTAAAATCTCTACCGCAAACCAGTGAAACCAGACCTGACTAGTCACAGACAGGTTTCCTGTTATAACAAGATAAAGAGTTAATTTTGAGAAATATAGATGTTTAACATTGTACAGGGTTTCCCCCACTGCATTATAAGCCTGGCGGGCCACCAGGCTTAGCATTGCTTAAGTTTTTTTTTAAATGCTTGCATTTTTAAGACTTTATATTCTAGCAACAATAATCCGTCTCAAACCAAAGCAATTTAATCTAGATATACATTATGCTTTAACTTTTTTGTGAAAATATAACATGATGTTATTCAAGGCTATATCACATAAGTCTCATACTAGTTCAGAGCAATGCGGTGCCTTCTGTATAATCAGACTTTTCTAGGGCAAGCTTGCTTAAATAGAGAAACTCCTCCATAGAGACCATCTGTTGTAATAAAAAGCTACAGCTCACGACAAGAGAATTAACCAAGCAAAAACCCATCAACCACTTTCATAAAGCGCCCATCCAAAATCTGGGTTTTGGAAGCAAGATTTCATTTTTAGGACGCTACAAATGAGAGAACAAGTAGTTTTTTTTAAGCACATTAAAGATGAGGAGAAAATGCACACAAGCACAGAAGCTTCCTGAGGCTAAGTAGACGACAAGCCCACACAGCTCCTCACGCTTTTCTACTCACTCTGCTCCAGATCTGTCTGCCTGGCTGAGCGTCGAAGCTCAGCAGCAGCAGCACTGATTATTTGAGACAAGCGATGTTTATGACTAAATGGTGTGAACAGCCTGACACATTTATTTACATTTTCTTTCAACGTCATACTATTATAACTCATTTTTAACATTTTTGACGTCATTCGATACTATGATTGATTTTTCCATTTTCGATGTCATACTATACTATCACTCTTTTGTTCACATTTTCGATGTCATTTAATACTATGGTTGATTTTTTATTTTTTTGACATACTAAATCATGACTCATTTTTTCACATTTTCGATGTTATTTGGTTGATTTTTGCATTTTTGATGCAAATGTCCAAAAAATGACATAGTATACTATGATGTCGAAAATGTCCAAAAATATTGGCACGACGTCGAAAATGTTGAAAAAATGGCACGACATCAAAAATGTCCAATAAAATGACATGCTATACTATCACTTCTAAAATGTCCAAAAAAATTGGCATGACGTCGAAAATGTTCAAAAAATTGCATACTTTATTATGACTTATTTTTTATACATTTTCGACATCATTTGATACTATGATTAATTTTTGTACTTTTTGACTTCATACTATAGAGTCATTTTTTCACATTTTTGATGTTATTTGATATTATGACTCATTTTTGCATTTTTCAATGTCATACTATACTATGACAAATTTTTCTAATGATTTTCTTAAAAAAACATGTTTAATATGACTCAGTTCGGTTCTCGGTCTTAATGTAAGCAGAGACAATGAGACGCCTGGTCTTTGTTGGGAAAACATTACAACTAACTTAGGATTTCTGACAAATATTTCTGTTCTATGTTGAGCTTGTTCCCAAACTCTGGTCTCCGTTAAGATATTAATGGACAGAATCTGCTGGCATGTTTAAGTCACGACCAAGATGAAGAAAAGCTCATTTGATGGTTTAATTGAATTGGTTCAATTAGGGACCAAAATTGCAACATTTTCAGCTGGTGCTGTTTGTTTTCACACTGCACTGTTTCAAACAAACCAAACCCTGTGAGAAACCTGTTCCCCTCCTCGCCTGTGGTGGCGCTGCACCAAGAACTACTGAAGGAACCAACACAAAAACCTCAGAAGAAGACATGACCCCAACTTCCTTCTTCACAAAGTTATAAATGTAGTCGCGTCAGATTTTACTGGTGTAGAACTCTTCTTGTCGCTGGAAGACTACGATCAATTTCTCCTGCTGGCGCTGTGCTCATATGTGTTTGTTATTTACCCAGAATGCCCTGCCCTATTGTGCGGTTCCTGCTTGGTCTCCGGTCCATTTATAACCAATGGACCACAGACCAAGGTTCTTTGCCTGGAGCAGAGTTCGCTTTTTTGACCTGCATCAGAGTTTGATCGCTAATTCTCGCCTCCCCAAACAAACCAGAGTTTGTAGGAAAATGAACTATAGTTTGATTAAAGCGGACTAAACAGGGCTGGTGTGAATGCACCCTGAGTCTGAGGCCGTGGTTCTCAACAGGAAGAATATTCTTTCTGGACTGAGAACTGGAGAGTGTCCTATTGGAGACAGACGTGTTTGTTTTCACATGGATTTGTTACTATCTCCACAGTCTGGACAGCCATTCCTCTCTTGGAAAGTACACTGCCTGGCCAAAATAAAAGTCGCCACCTGGATTTAACCAAGCAAATAGGTACAAGCCTCCTATTGGATAACTACTGCATAGGCGATTATCTTTCAGCTGGCAACAAGTTATTTAACCCCAGCTGATGCAATGAGTAACTCCTCATTTCTTAAACAACCA
>CAEFZX010022777.1:0-12462 GCA_903066825.1 Alfaro cultratus | reverse complement strand
TGGTGGAACACAGAAAACCCACCATCCTAAAACAGAATGGATTTTGCAGAACCAGCATTTCAGACAAAAAGAACTATGAATATAAGGGTACTGATGGCGTTTTGGTGACTAATAGTGTGATACTGACGTATTGAATTTGGTTTTGTTTCAGAAAAATAACCAATATACCTTTTTCCTTTCTATTTTGGTTAAGTTATTACAATGTCGCCACCTTGCTTTCTTCGCTTTTCTAACAAACAGAACTTAATCGACTCTGTGGTCAAAAAGGAGTGAAAGTCCATCCAATTGGCGAAACATCCCTTTGCAAAAACAACATTGTAAATCTTTTATATTGTGGTTTGACATTTTGTCCAGTTTGTTTTTTCTCCTCTTTGGTTGTCAATTTTCTGGATACAAGAGACATCCACTTAATTGAATGATTATTGTTACCAGGAAAGATCAGCAATGTTGGTCACTGCTTAATGAATAATTTGTAGCTACTACGTCTTCAGCAGCATCAAGCATCTGTTTTTACATATTAGTTATGGCCCAATGGTCATGAATGGTTTTCACTGAAAACTACAAGCTACATTGGGGGGAGTGCATTTAACGGGGTCACTGATTTTTACTAGCTAATTAATGTATTATGCCATGAGCCACATTGCAGATGATTAGTTTAAAATGCAGCACTACTTTTATTATGAATCAGAAACCACCCAAACAACTTCAATGAACTGTTGAAATTTCTTGTAACAGAATTCATCCAACATGCCTCGAAGCCAGTCGGTAAGTAAGGAAAGTAGTGACTAGCTAAGACTTTTTACTTCGTGTTGGGAATGATGATTGCTGGTGTATTGCTTTTACTGTTTTCTATATATTATTTTTCTTGGGTGGTGGCCTGTCACTGTAATTCTGTTAAATTGCCATTTAAGCAAGGCCTGGTAAAATAACAATCCATTACATAAATTTAAGATGAAAATGTTGAACATGATTTATTTACTTTTAAAGAAGAAAAGCAACAATTATTCAGTTGGGGGGAAAAAAATACCTGCACAATAAGCACACTTGCTTCAAAGCTACTCCTAAATTTAGCTGATCTTTGTTTGAACAATAGCAACATTTAGCAGTAGTTTCCTGACTTATTTTGCTAAATGGTCTGCTGCATTGGAATGATGACAAGCAGGTATAACTAATGGATCTTATATGTATGTTCAAAAATACAATTGAATTATTTTATACTTTTTACAAGTACAGTTGCTTTACCTAGTGTAACTGGTGACTTTTAGTACCTGTTTTGCTATTAAAAAAGTTTTACTTTAAAAGCAGGTTTTCTGTGATAGATTTATAACCAAATGCCTGAATTTAAAAATTTTGTTTACTATAGAATTATGTATGGATGAGATTCAGTTCTACATCTGTGTTGCCTATTACCATTCCTTATAGCTTGCTGTCATTTTAACATACCGGTAGTTACTTTACTAACAGAGTGATGACATTGGTAACCTGCCTACATCTGTTATATAATACATATAAATTACATTAATTAATTAGGTCACCTTGTAGAAGAATATTATTTGCCCTTCAGATTTCCTCTTATAGCAGTGAATACATTGGTCACTCAAACGTTTATTGTGACTATCACTCTTCTGCAACATATAAATACTTTCACTTTCACCTTTGCTCATTAAAAACAAACGTACACTAATAAAAAGATAGAAAGATTACTCAGAAAGTCAATCTAAAATAATACTTCAGTATGCATTTGAACGTACACTGCAATTCTTATCTAAGACCATCAGATGGGGCAGTGGGTCTAAAGGATTACAGATTCTTTGTTATGCTTGTGTTTCACACAGGAGATGTTGCTATGGTAATGCTTTGCTGTCAGTTGCTCTGATTTTTCTCATGTTACCACAATGGAAGCGCTATGTGTGTGTGTGCGCAAAGACTGAACACCAATAAGGCCTAGGTTGAGAGAATGGACTTCCTTTAAGCCAGTTGCACGGCGTGTTTTAGCGTTCATATTGTTGAAAACCTTTTCCACACCCTGTTTTCATTACAGTAGGCCAGCTGCTTAGTCAGACGCAGAAGTGGCCTTGGGCTAAACACAACTCATCTGGCTGATGTTTTTCTCAGATTTGACGTTGTGTGGCAGGCGGAAGCACTGAACATCACTAAGGATGGACGGTGGGCGGGCAAGTGATTAATTAAGAGCCTCAAACCAGCTTGCTAGTATTAGAGTAGACATAAAGGATAATGAAGCTGAAGAAACAATCCCAGATTGGACTCTGCCTCCCGCAATCTGGGAGTAGAAAGCAAAACCTACAATATGATTTTAACATGAGCAGAAACCCTGATACGCATGCACATGCTATGCAGTCATGCATCATGCATGTGACTCATTGCACAGAGCAACAAGTAGGTCTCCAGGGAGCGCGTAATCTCGGATTGAATTGAGCACGCGCACTCCGCCGCTGCTTGCCACACATGGAGCTTTGTCTCCTCCTCTCCGTGTGAATGCTTCTCCCAGTCTCCACCCTCCATCCTTGGTCTAGACGTGTGCCATCATCTGTCCAAGAGTTTGCAGATCCCTGTGCTCCGGATCATGATCTAGGATGATGGGTTCTGCAGGCTGTCGAGCAGCCAGCAGGAAATACGATCTAGACCAGGACCAGAAAACCGCTGACCCGCTATGGAAGGAGTGGGACCTCTGACCCTTCTGCAAGAAAATATGTAAATTGCACAGTTTTCGGCATGGATGGACAGCTCTGACAGGGTTTCTATCAAAGGGGCTACTGCTGGGGTCTGATCAGGGGTCTGCTGAAGGAAGGGATGGGCCATGAAAGAGAGGCGGCAAATAAGAAGAGGAAGGGAAGAGAATCTGCAACTAAAAGGATCCAGGAGTTCATATTTTACATGGCTTGATCTGGAATTGTGCCTTCCCTTACGGATTTATAGATTTAGACGTTTCAGAAGATTTGAAGATATTAAAAGTTCTGCTTGAGGAAAATCGCTCAGTACAGTTTCTTTCTTTCTGGTCCTCTGTTTCGGGTCTGCTGAGGTTATTCTGAGTCATTAAATTCTGCTCATCTCGTGGGGGGTCCAGTTCTCTGGAGATTGGAGAATTTTTAGCAAGCTCACGTTATTTTGAACTTGGCTGCCTCGTCAGTTTCTGCTGTTCTCTATTTTGGGTGCGACTTTGGGATTTCTTCTTGCTTCACTAGCAGTTTCTCATAATGGGTTGCTATCGCTTTCTATCAACAATTCCTACTCAACTCTACATACGCTTTGTGTGCAAAAACCCATCGCTCTAATTTGGTTCAAATCTGGACTGGAGATTTTTTTATTTATTTATTTTCCCCTTTACCCCTCCATATTTGACGCCTGAGTTTCACCATGCTGGTGGTTTGGTGGTGCTCCGTGATCCTGACCTATGTGTCCGTCTACCTGTCACTGTCCTTCCTGCACAGTTTGCTAGTTTCCAAAAGAAGCGGGCGAAAAGCAACAGTGCGGGGGCGGCGAAAAAGACGCAGAAGGGGAAGGGCCAGGCTGACTCGAAGAATGACGGCCAGACGCAAGACCATCGGGTAGAGCCCCCTCCGCCGTCGGTCGATACTGCAGCACTCAAAGGCAAGACCAGCTCAGAGGTAAAGTTGGGTAAAGTTCTTCTGTGGAAACTGTGTGCTAATGTAAATATTTTTTTTTCAATATGTCCTGTCTAGTGTCACACGTCTATCCAGTCTCTATTCTTTAACATGTTATTCATGTACACATACACCTTAGAGAACTGGGTCACTAACCATCATGTTGCCTGTAAGGCCTGTTGTCATAGCAACCTGACCAGGATTAACTGAAGCATCATTTGCTTATTTTATTTTCTCCTACTTGTCGTTTTCTCTCTTGTTTTTGTTCAGTTTACATGAAGTGTACATTTAATACAGGATTTGTTCTGAATGTTTCGTTGAAATTTATTTATTTTTTTTTTAGCTTATTTTTCTTCTTTCTTTTTTTTTTTTAGTCTGGCGGCTCAAACTCTGAGAAATCGGAAAACCAGCAGAATGACCAACAAGAGGATCAGTTCTCCACTCTGGAGCGAAGCCTCTCTCCTGTGGAGGACCTGAGAGAAGAGGAACTAGCTGCACTCACTGGGAAAGAGCAGCTCGAGGTATTCAGTATAAATTGCTAGACGTTCAGGGTTCCTGGAGTTTGGAGACATATATTTTCCAGTTCTGGGTACTGTAACTGTGGAAATGGAGAGACAAACATTTGTATATCCCAGCTCCATTCTTCTTCTTTGCAATTCGCTCTTATAAATAAATCCCAGTTGATTTATAGATTTATTCAGCACTCCACCTCCCCTGGCAGATTTAGATCAAACCTTTTAATTCGGCCATGAAGTTTGTTTTCGACAGCTTATGACGCAGCCTTCGCTGGCTGGACAATATGGCTGAAAAAAGCATTACGATATGAGCGTTTAAGATCAGTCGCTCAATAATTATCGATTCATTTTTTTCCCGGTGAATAAACCGATGAGATGACCTTTTCTGTTTTATCCAGATTCCTCTCGAGTTCTTGTTTTAATTTTTTCCCTTCAGTCCACTGCGTTTTATTTTTACACAGTTCTGAGGCACGGTGGTGAACCCTGAAACTGCTGTTACGCATGTACTCAACAGGTTGTTGCTAGGTAACCAATGAGTGGGTGAGCTAATTGATGCCTCCAATCTTGCTCAGCTGGCCCTGATCTGAGCAGCAAAAGCCTTTCCTCTGCCTACATCCCCCAGAATGCTCTGCGGTTCTGGATCAGACTCCAGTGAAATTATTAAAAATCCTATTGAATGCATTTTCTATTGATATTACTTGCATGTCTATGGCAGTAAATGAAATTATTAGTGTAGTTCTCTAACTGGATCACTCAACAATATTGTTGCCTCCAGTCAGAAGAGACGTAATGATAAAAAATATATATATATTCTAAACCTCTTCAAGGACTGATTAATTTTATCTAACTGTAGATGTAACCATGTTGACATGTTCCATTCAGTTTTATGGTTTCTAAAGCCCAGATGGTCAGTGCTACACAAACCCCTGTAGAAATGTAATTTTCCCATCTCTCAAAAACACGTTTTGAAAGAATGAAAACATTTGTTTAGATCGTTCCTAAAATTGCCTAAATCTCCATGTCTCTGTTATGCAGCTCCTGCAGCAGGCTGTCGAGAAGCGGAATGAAATAATCGCCAAGCTCAGCCACAAGCTGCAGGAAGCCCTCGCGAGTAGAGATGAGATGCAGCTACAGGCTCAGTGTCTCGCTGGACAGATCCAGGGTCTGCAGAAACGGCTCCAGCAGGTGAGTGGAAGCATTTTAGGACCGAGCTTTTTTTTTTTTTTTTTGCAATTCAAAGCTCCATATTGATTGTTTCATTTCATACAGACCAATGTAGACTTCCAGCGGATTAAAGGTCACCCTGGGGCCGAAGCCTTTGGTGTTGCGGAGCATCACCGCGGCCTCTCTTCTCAACCTACAAACATCAGGCATAAAAAGGCAACATCAGAGTGGTCAGGAAATGCAGGCCATGGCTCCCAGCAGAGCCCAGAAGGCCTCAGTAGTGACAGCGACACTGAGATTGATAAGGTTTTACACAATCTGATGTCTGAGCTGGAAGAAGAAAAGAAAAACAGCCAACGTATAAGTTCTGAACTAGCAAAGGAGATGGAGAGAAACCGACACGTGCTTTCATTATTGGAGGAGGAGAGGGAAGAGGAGCGAAAAGAAAGGGAGGTCCAACTGCAAAACCTCCAAAACCAGTGCCTTGTCATTCAGCAGTACAAAGAAGAGAAAGAAGAACTGAACAGAGAAGTGTTGGAGCTGAGGCAGAAGCTTCAGAGTGAAGATTCAGAGAGGAGATCTGATTTGGATTCTGCCGGCTCTGCTTTCCGTCTCCAGAATCTTGAGGAAGAAAAACGGAGACTGGAGGATGAGATGCAAACGCTCAAAGAGGAGGTTGAGCACGTCAGGCAGCTGCTGGATAAGAGCGAAAGACAACTTCAGCAGAGGGAGAAAGAGGTGGAAGGACTAAAAGCTTTTAAGAACCAGGAGAACCACGCCAAAGCTGCCATCACTGCTGACGAGGTTATGGTGGAGGAAGCCCATCTGGAAAGTGGAGCTGATGGCGAGGATCTGGACGCATCGGTACAAGGAGATATTCTGATGGAGCGGTACCTGTCCTCGGTTCCCCCGGCACATTCACAATCTTCAGTGATAAGTCCCCTGGATATGTCTGCAGGCTGCAGGTAACAGAAGCTTTTGGATTGAAATATGTCATTTTTATTTTTTTTTTCATGGTTTATACGCTGGATGGTGCTAACGTTTCCTCTTTCTGCCTCTCTGTGCAGTTTCGAGCTCAACAGCGACGTTTTCGGTGACCAGCCACTGTTGTCAATTTCATACCGTGTCTGCGAAGAAAACAAGAACAATCAGAACATCAGCAGCACGCAGTACACCGTCTCAGACGCTGGCGATTCCAACAGCCGGTTCTTCTCTCGGTGGCTCCGCAGCTCTGGCTCCGACGAAATGGGCTTGAGTCAACTGTCCGAGAAGCAGTTTGAGAAGACCGACTTGGAAAAGCAATTGCTGAGCCAGCAGTGCGGGGAGCTGCGCGAGGAGCTGGCTCAGAAGGAGCGCGACTTGGGTGTGTTAAGGGAGGAAGTCCTCAAGAGCGCAGAGGAACTGGAGGAGGCACGGAGCAGGTAACAGAAAATAATAGAAGATGGTTTTATTTCTTTTACCACGTTTGTAATTTTTACGGACAAACATGTGCTGTGGCTTTCAAATGTTTAGTATAGTTTGAATATTGGTTTAGCTAAAGCAAAGTAAAGCATGGTTGAGAAGTGGAAATAAAATTACATTTTTCTTCTCCAGCATTAAACAGTAAGCAGCTTGGCACACCGCACTTTTCAGATTTGAATTAGGTTTTTTTTTTTTTTTTTTTTTTTCTTCTTCTTTCATTTCAAAATGATGTGCTTGTTTGAGTTTCTCTGTGGCCTAATTTATTTTTATTTAATTGCAGCTGTCTTCAGAGGCAGCCTATGTTTGATAACCTTAAGTTTAAATTTACGACTTGAGCCATTTTTTGTTCAGGTGGGCCCAGGTGACGGAGGAACTGCAGCAAGCTCTCTGTGAACTTGAAGAAGAGAGGGACAGACGGAGACTGGCCGAGGAAGAGATGAACTCGAGGACCGATGAGCAGGAAACTTCTGACTACAGAGACGGAGTCTTAATGGAAGGAAGGGAAAACGAAACCCTGGCAACATCGATGGGACAAGAAGCTGGAAGAACTGCTGAAACATCCCTGATTAGGTTTTCTGACTCTTCATCGGAAAACGTTGATGAATTTTCAGGAAAACTAAACGAGGAAACAGAGGAAGAGGTTTCTCTCTTAGCTCCTCAAAATGAGGAGGAACTGCAGGCGACGAAGCCGAGTCCAGATTCTTCCACGGATGTTTCAAAGCAGAATGACGAGCTCCAGATCCAAACATTACAGGTATGTCACTTCAGTAAGAGTTCACTGTGAATATGAATATGCTTATGATTTCAAATTACAGTAATGCAAATTGCATATTCAATGATTTTGTTTTTCTTTTTGTTCGCTCCCTGTCTCAAGGTTTACTGTGATCAGCTGAAATCAGAACTAGAGGAGACAAAGACGGTACAGAAAACGACGACAACTCTCTTCGGTCAGAAGGCAGCCGAGTTCGATGGCGTCTCAAAGGAGCTTGAAGCGACCCGGTCGCAGTTTCTAAAGCTCCAAGACAAAGTCAACAGACTGCAGCAGGAACTGCAGAAGAGCCAGGACGGTCTAAACTCGGCTGAAAGAGCGAAAAATGAGCTGGAATCTCAGATTCACAGTCTGAGAGAAAACCTGGCCTGTTTGGAGGAGGCGCAGGCTCTGTCTGCGAAACAGCAGGAGGAGGTGAAGAGGAAGAAACAGCAGATGGACGAACAGATAAAAAAAATGGAACAGGTCCTGGAGGAGGAACTCGAGCAGTTTGAGAACATTATGAAAGCCAAGGATCTTGAGGTGAGATGCACATAGCATAGACGTGACGTATGTTTCCATTTGATTTGCTCTTTTTGCTTTATTAATGTGACAAATAATGTTATCTAACAGTTGGCTGAAGAAAAGGAAAAATGGGAGGAGGAGAGACAGGAGAAGGAGAAGCTGATTGATGCAGTTCGTTTACTGGAGGAAAAAATTAAAGAGAAGGAAGAGGAGGTGAAGGCTGTTGTTGAGAAGCAGACCCAGGCTGTGGAGGAAGCTTCAGGAAAACTTAGAGCTTCTCACAAGCAGGAAATAAGAATCTTGGTAGAGAAACATCAGCAAGAGGTGGGATTTGCAAACTTCATAAATGTGGTGTTCAGATTATGATTATAGATGTTTCAATATTTCTTCCTAAATAAATATCTAGATTTCTGAGTTGAATGACTGGCTGGAGACGGAGCTGCTGAAGCAGCGGGTCATTATGGAGGAAGAGCAGAAGCAACAGATCGGCCTCATCAAAGAGGTGTCAGTCAGTCGCTCTGGCAGATCAAAAAAAATACAACTTTCCCCCTTTCGTTTGTAGTTTGCTCATTCTGTATTCGGATTTTCCCTCAGGTAACGGAACGGGAGCATGAGAGGATGATGTCAGAACTGAAGGCCAAACACAACGAGGAGCTCGAACAGCTGAGGATAGAGGTGACCCTGGACCTGAGGGAGAGCATGGAAGCTGCCCACCAGGCCGAGATGCATCAGGTGCAGGTATGTTTTAAAATCCACAATTTCGGGAAAAAAACAACTTTTGTGACATTTTTTCTTCTGTATAATAAAAGTATAAATTTTTGTTTCAGATAAATCTTTAAACATAGCCTGACACTATACAGTTTGTGCTAGTAAAACACATAAAGTCTCCAATAAGCAATCTGTGTTTAGACCCAGAAGAGCATGGAGCTCGAAGCTTTACGTCTGAGCCTGACAACAGCTCACGCGTCTCAGCTGGAGACTTCACAAGCGAACGTGCAGCAAGAGCAAGAATCTGCTGTCGAGGAGCTCCAGGCCTCTATGAGGGAGAAGTTCACCCAGGAAAGTGTTCTTCTTCAGGCCCGGTATCAATCGGACCTGGATTCGATCAAACAGCAGAATCAGCAGCAGCAAGACCGGCTGCAGGAGCTACACCAGCAAGAGATTGGTGAGTACAAGCAAACTGTAGCAGCTCTCTGCAGATATGTTTGGAAAATGTTTGCTCTATGATTTATTTTTTTGTAAATAAATTTTATTCCCTTTGTATTTGTGAATGTTTAGATGAGTTGAAGCAGCGTTTTGAGGCTCGTTTTGCTCAGGAGAGAGCTGGATTGGAGGAGAAACAAATTAAAGAAATACAGGTTGAGCTTGTTTTTGTCTTTCTAATATTGTTTTGTACTTGATGTTTTTATTTTCTCAGGTCTTTATGTGACAGATTGACAAAGTAACATAGAGTTGTAAAATGGAAACGATGCAGTGTTTTCAAAGTGTTCTAAGTATACCACCTTAGTCTTACTTTGAAAAACCATCTTTAACTGAAGGAGTTTAGGGTTTTGTCTCTACCAGCTTTTCATCTAGAGACTGAAAATTAACGGATTAAAAAGAGCTCAAGTGTTTTAAGTCTTCCCTATGATGATCAATTGGTGTGGGTTTGGCCTAATAATCAATCTTGTGCTGCTTCTAAGAGCCTTTGCCTGCCATTCTGCTTGTAAGGCAAAACTAATTTACACAGTTGGATTTCATTAACCTCTTATCAGTCATCTACACTGAATGAGAAAAATCTTAACTAGGAAGTGAAAAACCAATAGTTGGTGTCTAAGATTTTTAATTAATGATCATTTGTAGCTATATATATATATATATATATATATATATTTTTTTTTTGTAGATATGTTTATTAACTTTGTTTAATAACAACAACAGAACAAAAGCTCAGCAGTGCAGTCCAGAAGAGACAAAAAGAAAAGATAAGATAGGGGGCATATATATTTCCATCATTATATAGTCCACATCTAAGCATTTATAAATGCTCGAGACAGGATGGTAGACACGTGTCCTTCAGCGTAGTCCAGAAAGGGCTTCCATATGCGTTCAAAAGTGTCAGTCTTAGAGTGGACGAGGCATTTTAGAAAGTCAAGGGATATATTCCAAAATAAGCTTCTTACACCCAAAAATGTTAGGAGATTTATTAGAAATCCATTGTAACAAAATATTCCTTCGAGCACAGAAAAAGCTGTAGCTTTTAAGGACCGTATTCAGTCCTTAAATCTTAAAATAACATAATTCTTTTCAGATTGTACAGTAGAAATAAGGCCCGCTTTTTCTTTTGTATAAAATAGAAATGGGATAGTTGGAGGCAACTTTTCTGCCTCTTGTGAACCATGGAGATTCAGTCTATGAATGCTTCACTCCACTGTGTTTGCATGCTAGCTAGTGTATACCATGGGGCGTTGATTTATTACCTACTGTAACATCACTGTGTATTTTATTCTAAAATTATCTGGACATCTTTATGACTGTTCAGTTCTCGGTATGTGTTTATCATAAAACTTTTCTAGTTACCACACTTTGTATAGCTTGTCACCTTACAAGGAAGCATGGAAGTTACAGTCTTGGTTCTATGGAAATTCTGTAATTTGTCATCCCCATAGTATGAACTCGGTAAGAAGACTTTGGCTTGCAGCACTTCATGCCTGGAATAACTTGCAATCTAAACTTTAACTTCAAACCCTTGCCACATTGAAGGACTTTTAAAAATATGATATCTTGGCAGCAAATTCTGTCTGTGTTCTGTGAACATATTTTAATGTGTGTTTGTTTTCATTGTTACTATGCTGCTCTGCTCTCCATGCGACCAACTTGGTTAAGTAATGATGATAAAAAAAGCTGCACACATTTTAAATTTCAAAAACTATTCATTACTTTCTTTCCATTTCATGATTATTTGCTACTTTGTTGGTTGCAAAATAAGATGCGCTAAAGCACTAAGATAATAAACGGCAATTATCTTTGCAAATCATTGCTTCACTCATTATTACTTTATTGAAAGCTAATAAGAATTTTTTTTCCCCCATCAGGCTCTGAGAGCACAGTGGGAGACAGAGGCTGAAACAACCAGCCAAAGGTCTCTATCAGAGATTCAAAACCGACTCAATGCCACACACACAGAACTGGTCAACACCCAGGCCTCCCTGGCGGAAATGAGCAGAGCTCTGGCAGATACCAGGGCGGCTCTGTCTCAGAGCCAGTCTGACCTGCAGGAGGCGACGGCCGCTCTGGAGGAACTCCAAACCTCCAGGACGGAGCAAGTCCAGAAACTAGAGGAAGACCTGAAACGAGCCTGGGCTGACAAAGATGCTGCTGCCAGTATGTTGTCGAAATTATCTTCCATTTCAAGTCTGAGGGGGAAAAAATCCCCGATTAGTTTTAAGTCTTTAAAAATATAAACACATTTTACATATCTGACTATATATGGACATTAGGAAATTGGGTAGAATTACCTTTTATCCATTTAATCATAGACTCTCAAATGCTGTTGCATCATTATTCTGCATTTATTTATGTGGCACAATGCTGTTTTTTCTCTCCATTGAATTAAAAATGGTCTTGTTCTGTGAATACCACTTAGATTCTTTGGAGGAGTTGGTTTGTAGTCATGAGACGGCTCTGCAGGAGAAAGAGCAGCAAGTATGCCACCTTCAGGAAAAAGAGCAGCAACTGCAGCAAGAGGTTAGTTGACTTTACAACAATGTCACTTCGATTTGGAGCTCATTTCTTGCTTAAATATTACAACATGTTCATGATTGTTCTAAGGTTTAAATTTGAGAGTTAATGTTTTGTTCTGTCACGTCAATCTCGGGTGTATAAACATTCATTTAAGTCATCTGGAACGTCATTTGTTTAATCTTAAAAGACGTTTTGCTTTGTCATTCAGGTTTTGCACCTTCAGGAAGAGAAGGCTTTGCTTCAAAAGAGCTCAGAGGAAGAAGTGAGTCAGCTGTGGACCCAGCTGGAGAGTATGAGAGCTAGCCGTCAAGAGCTGGGGGGTAAGATCATTACACCAACCTGACATCTGCAGAAGTGTGTATGGGCATGTGTCTGTTACCATGGATTTCTTCTTCTTTCTACTAACCTTGCATTAAATGTTTCTTTATAAGCCGGTGTTGTTCAGAGTGAAATATGGCGGTGAAAGTAAAACTAAACTAGACTCTTCTCTCTTTCTGTTTTCTCATTTTCCAGAGCTGAAAGAGCAGCTGATCGCTCGCTCGTCTCAAGTCGATGACATCGAGCGTCTCAAGACGGAGTTCAGCGAGCAGAAACGAGAAATCAAAGAGCTGCATGAGGTCGAGCTGGAAAACCTCAGGAAGTACGACGACATAACCACACACCTAGTCTCACACCCTAAACTTGGACCCTGCCTTTCACATCT
>CAEFZX010022776.1:0-49824 GCA_903066825.1 Alfaro cultratus | reverse complement strand
GGACCAGCAGGCATTTGGGTTTGGGGCCTATGGTTTTTACCAGTGCAAGAGAAGTAGGAGAACAATGGAAAGTTTGAACTTTGTAACTGCTTGCTGAATAGTAAAATAAACCACACAGAACAATCAACAAGTTTGGACATTGAACCTTCTTTTGCCTGCGTCAAAGAATCTTGACCCCAGTGTCTCATAGTGGCTGATGGAACTTTTATTGGATGTTTGGGTTGACAAACAATCGCCACTACACAGTCTATTAACCTTTGCCATTCTGACTAAGTGCATCAGTTTATCTTCAAAGTCCATCGTTATTCCTGAACCAGTTCCTTGTCAGAATCACTCACTGTTGGCCTGAGGTTTTCATTTGATTGACTTGTGTTTTGTCGTTGTGCTTGCATGCTGTACGCCCAGGCCCTGTCCACTCCCTGCCCCTCAACCCTGCAAGGGCTCCAGTCTGAGAAGGGGAAACGGCCGGCAACTACTAAGGCATCATCCGGAAGCTCAACCTGCAACTTCTTCTGTAATAAAGACAGCTAGAAATACAGGAAAGACAGACATTACTCAAAAACCTACATGTAATAGAAAGTCTATTTTCATTAATAGTGTTATTTCTAGATTCCTTATGAGACTTTTATCACAAAAAATATGATGAACCAATTGTTCCAATCCAATCCATTTAAAATGTGTACCTAAATTGACTAAAACTATATTAGATAATGCCAGTAAGTAGGCCATGGTTAACATATGATGTAACGTAATTGTTTTAAAAACATTTTAATGAGTCAACCTGCCTGAGGACCTTCAGTTTTAAAAATTTTGTTTCTCCAATATCTGTAAAAGGAGGCACCACACCCTCTTCCAGCTAAGAGCCATGTGTTCATAACAACACCTACCACACTTGGAGCCAGAAACACTGTGACATTCTTGCATTTTGATAAGTCGACCTGAGATGGGACACAGAGAGGAATGTAAATAGACCAACAGGTTTAGGCAGAAACAATACAGCAAGAAACACCCTAAACATTTGAAAAACAAAACAAACAAACAAACAACAACAAAAAAACTGGTGTTTTTGTATTCATAATAATTTCTAAGATAATGTAGTAGATAATGTGTCACTGATGATATCAAAGAAGTTCTGACTGGCGACACGTGAAAGGTATATACATACCTAACCATTAGCGTATAAGCAAGCATAACGTTTTTGTCTGAAGTAAACATTTCAATATTTATCGATTTTATTCAGTACTCACTAATATGCAAGTAATATTAACTGTTAGATTTTTCAATTTTTATTAATCTTTTTAAGCTTTGAATTTTAAGCTACAGTTTTAGCAATTAACCCTGAAAAGTTCTGCATAAATACAGATAGACCAAAAGGCAGTTTTGATTTGAGAGGTTTTCTCTGGTTAAAGGTTCATATTGGCTGTTCTGTGTAACTTCAAGTATGCTTGGAATACCAAGGTCAAAAGGGGGTTGGTGGCTGTTGCAAACTTTGTTTATACAACTGGCTTTGGTAGAATTATTAATAAGTGAAAAATATCAAACCTTCCAGAGATCTTCTTGTCTGTATGACACTTTTCCGTGGCAACCTGCTCTCCAGGCATGGAAGCGAGCTAGCCGTACAAGCCAGGGGTTGAGCTCATAGCCAACAGCTGGGCTAAAGCCATGCTGATAGGCTTCCAAAACCTAAATGGTTAAGGAGCACAACTTAAAACAGATAATCAGTATGGTGAAATGATTGTTTTGTTCATAGAATCATACTTACAATACGACCATCACCAGATCCCAAATCGACTAGATCTCCTGTTCGATCTCTCATCAAAGTCATCACATTTTTTACTTGTGCTTTGCTGGCAGGGATGTAGGGGACCTACAAGAACTGAATGTTCAGAGGTATTCAAATATTCTCCCACAATTCCTAAGTTTTGAGAAAGATGCACATCAAACCTGTAGCTTCAGTGGCACCCTCCGAAAGCCAGGCTGAAGCACTCCAACCCACATGGCATAGACAGCAAGCCCAGTTCCAGCAGCTATCTGCACAACACCCCAACCTCCAAGTTGTCTGGTCCTGAGGTCAGTAAACACCTCATCTGGTGCGTCATCATCCATTTATGCAAGAAATGAGTGGGAGTCGAGTCTAATTCTCAGTTGAAATGTTATATATCCATGATGTAAAGGTTCCACGTATATGTATATGTAGCCTTTAAGAAGGTAAAGTCAATACGGTTTGGACTACAAGACCAGCTTATGACACTGTAGTAACAGATTACAGGCTGTATTTCTTCAATTAACGAGTAGATGCAAAGAGAAGACTTATCCCTACTTTTGACTATTATTGATTCAGACTGCACCATTCAACGGACCACACACTTACAATATAAATTTAATAATAATTATGTAGAGAAAAGAATCCATTTAGTGGATGCTATATACAGTTAAAGCTGGTTTGATGTTGACCCGTCATTTTAAAAAGCATTTAGGACTGGTTAACCTAAATCACTAAACTCATTTTCTTTATCGTATAGCGTTATTTGAAATAATCCTGAGTAATAATAATAATAATAATAATAATAATAATAATAATAATAATAATAATAATAATAATAATAATAATAATAATAATAACTCCGGTTAATTCAAGCTTTCGAAACTAAAATCTTCAGTGACCTGAAGCAGTGAGAGCGGACATAAAACCAGGTCGGACAGGTCCATCAACGAAACGTTCCGTATTCTTGAATGCAGACTTAAGTTCCGGATACGGGTATTTTATCCTAAGTAAAATTATATGGAATCTTAGAATTTTGTAGTTTTAATGATGAGCGTACTTATGTTTAAAGTAATAATGTAGCAGACCCGATAAGTGCCAAAAAGGGAATACACCAAATAGGGAGCTTAATTTGGGGTTATTTACACTCCCATCAAAATTATAACTGATTGGTTTACCCAAGAACAGAAATAATTTTCTCAAACAAAATAACCTATGTAGACATTACCTTAAGAATTTTCTAACATCAGAATAAAAACAACATGTCATGGCTGTTCAGATTATTTACTCTTTAGCCATGACTTCATAAAGTCCTTAAGGAAGCATCATTGTGTGACTGAAGGCATTTAACAGTCCAGGCCGTATTGTGTGAAGGTCACTCATTCTTGGCCCTCTGAAGCTCTTACTGTAGCAGACGCCCCCAAATGAAGGGTTGTGGTTTACTGATGAACAGTGATGTTTACTGGGAGTGAACCTTGAGTTCCACCGTAAGAGCTGTATCCACGAACACACACACAAAAAGACAGTGTAAGCTACAAAAACACGCTCTTACAACCGTAACGTATCAACTAAAAATAACGTTCACTACTAAAAATATCAACTCTAATTCAAAACTATGCCCTAGTGTTTGTATACAATGAAACAAATTTACAATTCCAACCGATCAATATTAGAAATGTCCTTATTTACAAAATAAACATACCTTGAGCCTCTGTCCAGGGCGGCCGATAATAACAAGATACATTTTTACTACGCTGTCGCAACAAGTCTTCCGTTCCTTCTGTTGTTAAGCTGCAGTTCTATAATATAAACAAAGGAAGCTCTTTTATCAAAATAAAAGCATCAAATTACAAAAATTAGTTTAATCAAAACATATCATGAATATGTGTTCATGTATTCCATCTTAAGTACAGAGCATACTAGTTGTTTTTGTTGCTTTTGCCATAACTAGATCATATGCATGTAGGATATAACATAAACAGCACTATTGAGAGATGCAAAGAGTTTATAGCAGCTGTTCAAATGATCTAATCGTCCGTTGATTTGCAGCAATCCACATTAATAGCAGGTATAAAGGGCCACAAAATAAAATTCCGCTTTGTCCCCATGGAGGGTTGGGCCAGCAGCCCTGATGCTAACATCTCCACAAAACATATTAAAGATTGTGATTGTAGCATGTTATGCACACCAGGACTGGTGTCAGTGTAACAGATGTTGATTTTCCTGTAAAAAGTAAAGAACAGATAGAAGTTGATGAGGCAGAAACAAATCTGTGCTTCACTTATCCTCCTCCTGGAATCTGTTCTGATTAAATATTTATTAAACATTTCCAAACAGCACCATATCTGATCTTTTTTCAAAATATTGTGTCCATGTTATTTTCTTTGTTATTCTATACAATATATTTATTCCTGTAATAAACAGTTTTAGATCCTTCAATACAAAGGTACAGCTTATGTCACACCCTATTTGTTACCCCATGTGCTAATGCATAAAGAATATACAATGTATTTGTATTTTTTTTTATCTGTACACCAACATGTTCACAGAAAGACACAATATAGCTAAACAGATTCGACTCATGTAACATAAAAACGATCTAAACAACATATTACTTTCCAACAACTTTTAGAATCGTTTTATTTCATAGCTGATAACTGACAGTATATTAAGCAATCTGTACATAAAACAGATGGCAACAGCTCCTGTACAGTAGCTTTATACCTCAGCTAACTAGAACCGCCGTCGCTCTTTTTCCTCCCTGCGCCCGTTAGTTCAGTTGCTATAAGGGTTAATCTAACACAAAAGGACTTCGTGTTAATGTTGGGACAGATCTATAAAATAGAAGCCAACCTAATTTTAATGGTTGAATTTCACCAACACAAAAGATATATTTTAAATAATTTCTGCGGTCTTAAAATCCATGATTAGAAGCTCAAAACTTCACGTATCAATGAAAAAAAAAAGTAGAATAAATGTATATACACAGTAATCCTAACTAGAAGACTATTTTTACATAAACTCCTGTTTAAGTTCTTGGTATTAAATCCAATCACATTACTGTGAGTCTTTAACACACTGGTTTGTTTTTATTTAGCATTTTGAGTTTAAAACCACGAAGATTTTGGCAACTGAGGAAATGGTGACATTTTTTTCAATCTTTGTATCAGTCTCTGCAAAATTTAAAGGCATCTAAAATTGGCTTAAAGTATAAAATTAAAATAAAATGAAATCAGAAATAATGTATTATAACTTTTATTTTAATAGGGGCACAGAAAAAAAAGAAAATCGACATCAAATTTTACTTAAAAGGTTATTAAATGTATTATGCTTCCAGTAACAAAGAAAGTGTTAACTATGTACAAGTCAAGAACACATGGTATAAAAGTGGAACAGCCCATGTTCAGTCAGTGTCTGCATCATCACTGATGATCCCATGCAGGTTGGCCCACTCAGATATCTTTCTCCGTCCTTTGGGAGTGTTATTTTTCTCGTCACTGTCTGAATCAGAGTTCAGAGTCCGCTGATAAGAGGAGGGAGATTCCTTTTGTACCTGCATAGCTGAGGTTCCTCTGCGTCTCGGCCGACCTGCTTGAAAGATGTGTGGACATATCATCAGCTTATGCAGGACAAAACCTTATTAAACAGCATAAGAACAATATTGGATCAAGACAAGTAATACAACTATTCAGTTATGAAAATTGGTAGAAGATATAAAAAAATGTCCTTGACAAGCAGATTTTTTCTGTGTATGTGAACAGAAAAAAATCCAAACTTGTCAGATTTCAAAAGTTATGAGTGGCTGATCAGTGTGTCTGGATTAAAAAAACAACAACAACCAGCTAACAGTAGTATTATAGTATCTGTATTGTAGGCGCTTTACTCATTTGGGGCTCCAAGAACAAAAAAAAATATTTAGAACATACCTTCGGTGGAGATGATGTTGTTGACATCAAGTTCAGCCAGTTCCTGAGCTTCCTCTCTCTTCAATCGAATTTTCTTACATTTCTCAATAGAGGGGCTACCTACACAAGAGGGGAATAGTCATTTTACTTTTAAGTAGAGTAATAATTTAGTGATTTGATTTAGTGAATTTAGAGATTAGAGAAGCAAACCACCCTTAATAAATGCTAAATTCCAATAACAGCAATTTAATCAAGTCTATATTGATATTTGTTTTATTGACTAATGTCGAAAGGTAAGAAAAAATAGAGGTCCTGGCAGCTGAATAATATCTCAACTCATTAAGATTGTATTTTCCAGTACCTGAAGATACTGAATGAGAGAATAACCTGAAAAGAGCCAGTCTGAGCTCATCTGCTGATCCTTTGAAAATTTAAAACAGTTTTTGTCCTTTCAAATGTTGTTGGCATTTTTCTCCTCTCCCTCATTTGAGGATAGATGCTGCAAATCAAAGCAAATCACGATGCTTGACTGAGGCTGATGATGAATCTGCATTTTCAGTATAAACAGAGGTGTATGTTTAAAATTGTAGAACTGAAACAGTTAGTACAATGTAATTATATTTATTTCCTCTAGGTGTTTGATCATGATTTTGTACTCTCGGTTAAAAAGAGAGGCCCCAAGAATGAAGTCAGTGAAAAGACGAACATATCCCCACTGACCACGAAGCCCAAGATCTTCAAGCTCCTTCTTTAGAAAAGCCACTTTGGAGCGAGTGGAGCGGCAGCCGTCCAGTAGCTTCTTGTAATTCCTTCTCACGCCACAGAGGGTGATGTAGCGTTTGAGTCGCACGACTGCTTTGTCTTCATCCTGCAGGAACAAGAAGACAACTGAGGAGATGAAGACTTGTTTTAACATTTAAAAAAAAAAAATCACAACAATACTGCAGCACCTTCTTTAGTCATCTTACTATCATAAATTAAAAAAAGTCCGAAAGCATGAACATTCCGGTTGAGATTTCTTGCATCAGCAATGAGCTCACCTTTGGGCCTCGGTTCTTGACATCTGTCTTCTTTGTTTTCTTTTTCATCTTTACATTTTTATTTTTTTCTGAGTCACTTTTCTTCTCTTCGTCCAAAGACGGCAGCGATGATGAATCAGAGTCTGAATCATTTTTCGTCTTTGCATTTTCTTCTGCTTGGCACAAGGGCAAGACATTCAACAGCATTAAGCATAATTATATTATTGTGTAAATGGTAAAACATATACACTCATGTTGAACAGTTACCTTTTTCACTGGCAGAAGAATTATCATCCTTGATTTTTTCACTTTTCTCCAACTTATTGTCTGAATCACTTTCACTCTCCTCGTCGCTCCTGGGCGTTTTTTTCCCTCCATTTGCATCGACGTGTCTTGTCTCTTTGCTCTCAGCAGCGTTGACCTTCTTTTTCTCCCTTTCCTCTGGACTTGGACTCTCATTCCCGTCCTCTTGTGACTCATTCATCTCTTCATCTGAAGACTCATCGCTTGTGACACGGCGCTTAGCTTTTTTGCTTTTCTCACGGTCTGATTCTTTTGCTGCTTCTTTATTTTTAGATTGAGATCTAATTAGTTCTTTGTTTTGACTGCCTGCTTCACGGTTCTGCGTGTCTTCAGAATCTGTCATGAACATCATAAAGAAAAATTATGTAAGTCACAGTCGCTGTATCCATATTGTTTAAGATCAACCCCCAAATATCTCAAAACACTGCATGCAAATCTACTACAAAATATAGATTCCTTGTTATGTCCAGAACATGGAAATAACGTCCATCATTTATAATTAAAAGAAAGTCTTCTGGTAGTTATAAAGATTTAATCTATTGTGTCGTAGCAACAGTTGTCTAAATGAGGCGAGACTCCTAAAATTATTCAAATTAGATAACGTGGATGCAAGTCTCCTTAGTGGGCATCCAAGAACTACAGTAAAATCAATTTACCTTTAAATGATGATCAAAATACGAGAACGTCAATTTTCTTCTAGAGAATTAAAGATGCACCAACCTACACCTTCAAATCTGCAAGGCGGACATTTTCCACATTAATGATTGTCAGTATTTTCAAAACTTATGAAAGCACACAGTAAGAATTTCCACTGGACCATGACAAAAAAAAGGCCATTGATAGATGTTTTGCTTTTGCATGCAAGGTGGAGCTACTTTAGCTTGTAGAGCTTCAGTTCACACTAAATCAGTAATTTTTATGTTGTAGCAGGTTCTTCTAACACACTCTGAGAGTTCAGTTTTGCTGTGACACATTCTCTCAGGCCACGAATAAAAACATAACTAAAAACAGACTGTTTGCTTCATTGGTGGTGATGTACTTATAGCGGTGCTCTTAATGTCATGCAGGAGATTTACTGTTAACAAATCAGCAGCATGTTAATGCCTTAAATGTGGGCTATTAAAAAATATACATAATTCATACCTGATGATGAGCCAGACTGTTGTGATCGTGATTTCTTTGCTTTGGATTCGGTTTCATCTTCACTTTCCAACTCCTCTTTTTTTCTCTCTCTCTTTTTTTTCTTCTGTGGTTTTTTGGTTTCCGGTTCAATTTCACTCTCATCATTTTCCTAGGGTAAACAGAACTTGTTTACTGCAAAAAGAGAAGTACAAATACTTCCTACAGTATTTTACACATGAACAATAAAAACACACTGCTAGCACGTTAGCAATACAATCAATACAGGTGCAGTGTTCTGCATCAGGAAACATTTGCCTTCTATATTTTTGCTTCACCAACTTGCAACAAAAAAAAAATCTTATTTTTGAAGCAAACAGTTAAAGGCTTGATAACCCTTTTGTTTCAGATACCTGCATTTTCATGAGTTCTTCCTGCACAACTTGTTTCATGAATTGTCTTGCTTCAGAGCTCAATGATTCACATCCTGCTTCAGCCAGGTATCGTTTTTTCAGTATTCCTAAGGTCAGCGTGCTGAAACAAAATAAGAAAATAAACACGTTTGATGAGCAGGATGAAACAACTCACAGATGAATCTATGAATCCACTGAATGTTTTGTTTAGAGGTATTCTACAAATGATGTGCGCACAGATTAGTCATTTTTTTAAAGGCACACAAAAAGTAAAAACATTTTGTCAAACATTTTTGTAATATGTAAAGAAGATGTAGAAATTTAAAATATGCAAAAAAAAAAGAAACAAAATGTACGTACACAAATATTTACACTTTTTGCCAGGACACTCAGAAGCAAGCTGCATCTGATTTTTACTGATCTTTAATGACATACAATTTAAGGTTTCACAGCTGATAAATCCATATCAGAACAAAAACTAAGGAATAAAGTTAAAGAAATTTGCTTCAGACCTCCAACACCGGGTTGTGTCAAAGCACAGATCTTGGAAAGGATTAAAAACAAACAAATAAATAAATGAACATGTCTGCACCCTGAGCATCCCAAAACAAAAATCTGTCTGGTTTGGAACCACCTGGACCCTCACTAGATCTTGACCAACCTGAGAAATAAGGAGAAAACCTTTTTTTTTTTTTTAAACAAAAAAGAACTGTCAAAACAACATACCACAATTATATGTCCCTAATATTTAGAATTTTCAATTCATGGCATTTTATAAAAGAAAAGATTAGCGCGAAATATATCCTTTATTGTTTCACGGTGGGGAAAATGAGATGTACTGGCAACAAGTAAAATATTTAAAAGCATATCCAAACTTTATAGAAAAAACAAAACAGAGAAAACATGTGGGTCTATTTCTGTAGTGACCACACTTTGTCACTAGAGGGGGCCGATTGATATGTACGGAATAAAATAAACTTTTCTCAAACATGTAGTTAGATCAATCAAAACTATAATCAGGACAAGTAGCTCAGCTTATTACGACTGAACCGTAAAAAACTGAAAACACCAGTTAATGAGTCACCAATTGACAGATCAGTCATGTGGTTGACTCTAAACCACTAAAAGAAGAAAGTTCAATTAGAGCCTAAATGACCACTGGATATCTGTGTTCGGCGTCAATGTTAAAGCTAACATCTCCTCATCAAAATGAAGCAACAGCAAGTAACAGACAGAACTCCTGGAGACGAATAAGGACCACAAATAGCGGGGATTTTTTTTTAATGTTAGCATTTTTCTTTATGATAATAAGAGTTAAACGTACCTAACGTCTGGCTCATCAAGGAGTTGACCTTTTATAAACCTCCGGATATCGATTTTCTCCTCCTCTGACGCCATCATTAACAGCTACTCTGGTTGCTGGGTTTTTGGCGGCTGGTCTCTCGAACATAGGCGGAAGTGACGTCAATCAACCGCGCCCCCTTAAAAAAAAAAGAAGAGGTTTTTGACGTTTGAGTCCTATGCTTTATTCTCCATGTAGTTACGGGACACAAGACCTACTTTTTCTGCCAACAGCATCAAAATATTAGAATATTTCGAAAAAGAGTAACATTTCTTGCTAGTTATCTCATAAAGCGAAACTCATAAATCAGATAGTGATATACTCCAAGCCTTTTTTTCTTGTGAATTTATTTTGGCTTTAAGATAATGAAGACCCAAAATGTTATTTGTCTTAAAAGGTTCTTTACATTATAAAAGCACAAAAATGCGAAGTCATAGAACACAGTCAACAATTGAACATTGTTGTCATTCTAATCAGCTGATTAAATAAAAACACATGCTAAGGTTTCCTGAGCTGTTGAGTCTCTCTCTCTCTAGGTCAGTAATCTAAATAATCATGGGGAAGACCATGCTGAAAGGGCACTGCTAATGAAGATGGTTGTTCACAGAGTTCTGTATCCAAGTGTATTAACAGAAAACCAAGTGGAAGGATGAAGGCTGGAAGGAGAAAGTACCCTATCAACATGGAGATCCTCAGCCTTGACAGGATTGTTAAGTGAAATCCTTTCCAAAAGAGCCACTGCACAGACAAATGCTAAACATGGGCTACAAATGTCGACATTCTGGATCGCATTGGTAGTGTAACTCTTCATTTAGGATGTTGACAACCTAGGGGAGAGGTCCATCCTCACCTCTCTCTGATACCTCCTAGCATCTTTAAACACTTCCTAAAGTCTAGCAGCAACAATGTAAAAAAAAAAAGTAAAATAAATCAGCAGGCTTATACTCTAGTCAAGCTACAGCTGGGGAAGGTAGAGTGAATACTTTTTTCAAGCTATCCCAAATGTGTAAAGCTAGTCAACCACATTTAAGGTTTATATCCATTTAATATGTTAAAGAAAAAAAATAGTAAGCAGAAGACGGATTTGATAAGCAATTTATTTCAAACATTTCCAGGACGGAAGTTAAATTAGTGCATTTTCCAAGGTCATTCATACATACCATTTGCAATTAATGTGTTTCTTCCTTCTTATTTTTATGAGTGCTTAGGTTACCACCAGTGATAATTAGGAAAAAAAGAAATAGTACCTTAAACCCTTCTGAAGTGACAGTCAAGTCTAGTTTAACTTTTTACAGACTGCATTACCTATTAATTTAAGCTAAATCCTGTGATTTGGTGTAAGATAAAGCAAACATGAGAAAATATGGCTCAGAAAAACATACCAAAATAACAGTCACAGCTCATTTTTTAACACTGAACTAAAGCCAGAAGTTCAGGTTGCATTAAATCTCAAAATCTGCCAGGCGCAACAGAGTGCACTCCATAGCAGCAGATTCAAAACTCACTCAAGCATCGGGTAACAAAGATTGATTTCATTTACAAAAGTTAAATACCAAACAATAAATTAAGTTTATAAATTAATAAAAAAAGAAGCTTGAAGCAGCATTTATAATAATTTAAACAGAAAACGGAGCTGCTCAACAACTATAAACATGGCTTTTCTTTTTAATTCCAGTGTTAACATGTCGAGGCTCAACTTCATCGACTTCTGTCAGTCAGGCTCTGTGCAGCAGTACCATCGTCCTCCAACAGAGAAACCAGACGCATCACATCCTGGATAAATGTTTCCTACATATTAAATACAGACAAAGCTGCCAGTTCAAACTATTTACACCCAAATAAATGGCAGGTGGTCTGCTCTATGAGATAAATGGGTTTTGAGTCTCATTCAGTATCATGCAGGAAGGTACTAACATTTGAAATATTATTCTACCAGTTTCAGTCACAGCTGACTTTATACACTTTCTGTTGAAATATGCAAATTGATTTTGTTGTAAACATCACTAAACTCTCTCCTCACTTAAAAATCAATCAACCGCCGGATCTTTGCAAGTGCTTAAAGACATTTCATGAAATAAGTAAAGACTTCAATATTGCTGTGAAGAAAGAATGTTTCATTTTGCAAACATCCACAAAAAAAAACAAAACATTGAATTCTTCCATGCCATATTTTCTGTCACAGTTAGTCCTTGTACACAGTTTGCTGGCCGTGTCCTCTCTCGTCATGCATTATGTGCCTCCTTACGTGGATCCTGCGTACCCGTCTGTCCCCTCCCGCTGCACCCTCCTCCTCTGATTGGCCGGCTCCGAGTGATGAACCCGAGCCTCTAGAATCTAAAAGGTGCAATCCTCCTGGACCGGATCGGTTGTTCTCATAGATGAGGATGTTGAGCGTTTCTTCAAATATCCGCGCTTCGGGAAACTCAACCTAAAAACATGAATATGATTTATTTTATATGAATGCCCCCTTATTAATTTCTATGATGTTCCCTTTTTTTTTTTTTTTTTAAATTACTCTTTTAAATAATGCTTTGTTCACTTTTACTTTGGGATATCAAAGTTAAAGGGGGCTAAATACAAAAGTGAACCAAACTCAAGATTTTTTTGTATAAAAAAATTCCCTTTGAATCAAATACTACTTTGTCTTGAGTAGTATCCAGTATAAGGATTTCATTACAAGAAATCCTTGTGCTGTACAATTATTCAATGTTTGTACTTGCAACATGACAAAATGTGAACATTTTCCAAGAATTGAACACATTTTTAACAACTTATTTGTGACTTATTTAGTGAATAAGTTGTTGTCCAGAACATGCAACAACAGCTTCCAAACTTGTCACCCAAAGCTTACTTTGGTCTGCTTCTTCTCTGTTGCGTACACAATGGAGGTGCAGCATACTTCTGCGATCTTGCGGCCTTCGCCATAGAAGGACCAGCAGCAGATCTCGTCACCGAGCACGTCTTTCACAAACAGGACACGGTTGTTGAATCGGAGCACCAGTTTGTCAAACAGCTCGATGTTCTTCAGCAGGTTGTCATCGGAGTTACTAGTAACAGGACAAAATGACAAGATGGAGAATAATCAGAATAATCAGCAATGTATATCTAGAAAAAACATGTTTAGTAAGTGTTTTTACCTAGTATATGAATACTTGTTGTTTCCCCTGTTGTTTTGGAGCTTGACTACTGGCTGCAAATAGAAAACAAGAATACATGAGGCAAAGCAAGATCAGATTTCTGTAATGACTCAACAATATAAAAAAAAATTATTAAACTGAGAATTATTTTAAGAAAGGGGCAGGGAAGAATAAAGTGCAAGAAAATATCTTTCCTATAGAATTTTTGTTTCAACATTCATCATTTAGATTTAAGTTACTTTTCTACATGTAGCAATCATCTTCTGCTCTTCTTTGGCTGATGTGATCATTGGGATGCGGCAAACGCTTTCGAAAATATCTTGTTGTTTCTAAAAGCAAAAGACAAATTAAAAAAATGTTTTTACATATGTAAGAAAAAGATGTGTACATTTCTTCATTTATAATAATGTGCATGAGACATGTCTATTACAATATGGAAAACCACTCTGTAAAAATTCATATTTTGTAAATATTTTAGGAATTCCCTCAAGCTCATCATAGAAAAACAACCAAAACAAAAAGCACTCAAGACTTCACATTTAAAAAACCTAAGTAAAAATTGACAAGAAAAATAATGCCCAGAACGTAAAATTACAACTCATCATTACATTTCTAAGAGGCCAGAGCAAATTTTCTAAGAATTTCTTGCAAACTAGAATCCTCCAATTATATGAAATGGAGACAAAAAAAATAAGATCTAGGTAAATGTTATAATAATTAAATAAAAGCTGCTTGTTAGTTATTAGAAAGTAAATAATGATGAACTGTTACTAATTATTTGACCATCTATTCCATTTTGTTAAAATAAAATTGTATTTAAATTGTGAGTCAGTTTAATTGAAGCTAACTAAACTAGTTAGGACAGATTAGATAAGCTCATTGACAAACTTGTATAAAATGAATTTCAAGCTCATTATAAAATATCCATTTTTAAATGTCAATAACTAAACATGTAAAAAAATCTCAATTCTTCCAATTACCTGCATGGCATTGAGGCAGTGTTGGACTAGTCCTTGTACCCTGTAGAATTGGGCCTCCTTTAGGATCTCATCAAGTTCTCTGTGGTCTTCTGGAAGTGGTACTGAACCATCTCGCAGGAAGTTCAACACCAATCCAAAATGTCGACCGGATCTTTCCAAAACCACCCAACCTAAAGCAAGAGGAACATTTCTCTCAGACACTGATATGTCTCTGCAAACTGCAGAAAAATAAACAGATTTTCAAACAGGGAAAAGCATAGACTGTAATAGAGTTCCAACATACAGTATTTTTTTTCTCAAATGGATCAGGTCACATTGGACCAGCAAATAAGGAAATTAGACAATATCATGCACTGTTAGATGTGCTAATAGGTGAGCAGCTACTGACCTTCAGAGTCAATGGTAACATTTGTTGTGCCAGTGCAAATGCTTCGCAGAAGACTGTCTTCTTTGCTTAGCGTCTGGATGGTTGTATAATGCAGGGAGCCGCCAACATTTAACTTGACGTACTTGCTCCCCATCAGTCCCGGATTTCTGTGCCCGTCTGTGCCGTGGCAGGCAGGCTGGGGAACGGCAGACTGGACGGAGTCGGCATCATGACCGCCGACTGAAGCCTCCGCAGACATGGGGCTGTGGGCTCGCTTCCCGACTGCAGTACAGAAGAACAGGCCAGCTTATTTCCTCCGTCATAGTCAACCACAAAAACAAGGCGGGTGAGTATCAGTGAAATTTGGATGATGACACTACTTCAGCTGTTTCAGGACTTTTTTTCCCCCCAGATTTAAAAAGTTGACTTTTTAAGAACATAGTTATTTAGATCCAACATGAAATAGACAAATAACTTTGATTATATAAATTATCTAATATTTTGTTCTTTGATGATTTTAATATAAAATTATCAAAGAAGCAATTGTAAAACAAGCAAAAGCAGGTAGTCTCTAACATTACAGTTGTGTTTAATTTTGACTCTGAAAGATACACTTTTTTTGAGACATATCAAAACATTTCTGTATACATATAATAATCTTACAGTAAATAACTTGATCTACCTCAGTTAAATTACTGTTGTTTTAAACTGTATTGAAAAATCATCATATGGCTTTATCAGTCGTCAGATCTGAGTAAAGTAAAAGCCTAAATATTCTCTTCAAATGAATACATTTGTATCTGTAATTGTGATTAATTCGTTGTTTTTTTGTTTTTTTTTTGAAAAACAATTTTTAGTCTCGGTCTTCATTTTATGTGAATATTAACCTCTTAGTTAAAATGTGCACCTTAAGTTTCCTGCGTGAAAAAGAAACAGATTACAGAACCAACTGATGTCTAGATACGAACATATCAAATGTAAACACGCAAATGAATCTAGGCTATTTATATTAGAACATACTCACCACGCTGAACATCCAAGGGTGCTAAAGAGTGAAAACTCTTTCTGAGCGTAGCGATATCAGGAAATTATTACCAGCTAGCATAAACAAGCTAATTAACACACAAGCATTTCCAAAGCAGCTAGCAGCACAAACATCATTCTTTTTTTTTCTACCGCAACCACCTTCCCAAATAAAAAGGCTAACCACGACTGCTCTATTTTCATTCACTTCATGCTAACAGATGTATTTTACTGAGTACCGCTTCATCTGTGGCGAACAGTCTAAACGAACTAATTAAAAAACAAAATTACTATATCAACTGACGCTATCTCCATTGTTTGAGACGCTGATTATCAACTGATGCTAATATGAGAAGCTAAATAGGTCACTCGGAAATGAAAAACAAGACAATCCTCTTCCGCTGCTTTCCGCAGTTCGGACGTGATTTACTGCCACCTGCTGGCTGGTCTTATTAATGCCAATCTTCAGGTGCCGAGTCTGTTATGATCCTCTAACCTTTTTGTATGTAAAATCAGAGGAGAAAATACATAGAACAAAACTCATAATAACATCAAATTTGTGAAAATTTTGCTCTGAAAGTCTCTTGACATGAGGAAGGTAATTTGTAATTCCGTGGTGAATTTAGGTTTTCCTGCCTCCATGTGGTTAAAATGGGAAATTGTAACATCATCACTCTTCATCGGATTGATTTTCATGGCACACAAGAAACTGCGTTCGCTCCTTTCTGACACCAAATATTACATGTCAATGATTTGTTATCTATTTTCCAGGACAAAAAACAAACAAACAAATAAAAAACACTCATTTTTCCTGGTTTCCAAATACAACACAACAGAAACCCATGTATCATAACTACCCTTAAAAAAGGAGAGACAAGATAACATGTCATTCAAGTACGGCAGATATACTTTGACTTTTTTCTTAAGTCAGAAAATACAAAACAATAGCTGCTTGCTTAATCTTGCACGTCTACATGGAACAACAATAAAGTATGAGTTTTATGAGGTATAAAACAACTCGAAATAAATAATAAAATTCTAATTACTATAAGGGTAAAAAAGAAAAATCTGTACTTACTGTTAGAAAACTCGAGTGATCTTAGTCTCAGTACATTTTGGGTTTCCTAACTCTCCAAAACAACAAATAAATGCTATTGCTATCTATCCATGTTTTAGAAGAATGTCAAGAAAAAGACCTGGGAAGAACTGCAACTAAGTATTTATTGTGGAATGAAACTGATTAAGCTTTCACCAACAAACACTGCAGGTAGGTCTGGCATAAAACAAAGCATAAATATCTCAAAAGTGTCTCATGTCCTCCATTATGTTTGGTGACTGACATTTGATGCAGTGAACCTGGATTCTTTGGGTTCTCTCTCAAAGAATCCCGTTAGGATTAATGAAATACCAAGACATAAAAAAGCTGATGCACTCGGGCAGAAAAACAGAAAATTGGCTGTTAGGTCTTTCAACAGGATAATGATGCCAAACATATGACTAAATCTTTAAAGAGATCTATGAGACTAGAAATCAACCCTTTTCATGCTCCAATTCATCTTGTGATGTTAAGGAAGAGGAGGTGATTTACCATTTGCAAAAGGGGATTGTACAAAGTATTAAGAAGGCTGTGTGCAATTCTGATAGTGCCAATTTTGATAGAAACATTTAAAACTTAACAGGATATTTTCCTCACACACTTGAAATTAAATTATGTGTTTTTCTAAAATTTTTATATCAGGTTACACTGTTGCAATGTGTACTCAAGTCTTTTTTTCCACATCTTTACCTGGAGTGTCAGCTATTAAGTGTATAACAGAATATATGGAATAAATCCATAAATCATTTCAATGTTTCTTTTACAGTGTCTACTTTACTTACTTATTGATAAGTAAAAATAAATGTGTGCTAACATGTGAAGTAGGAGTCCCAGTTATTTCGAAAATGAAAACACACTTGCGCACTCGTTACACCATTCAACAAAGACTTTATTTTCAATTCTGCAAATGATTCACTGTCTTTAAAAGTGTATTTATATATGAAGCAAAGAAATGTCGCTGATGATCGTAGAAGATTTAAGTCAACAAATCAACAGTCTCCAGGAATCCCTCATTTGGCCCAGTGAATGTCTAAAATTCAACCTTCAAACAATCGTTTATAAATAAATACATAATGCGCATCACAGCAAGCGGCAAGATTTAAAGTTTCTCATCAACGTAGTGCATACAACATCAAATTTGATAACAATGATACCTGCCAGTAACTATTATGTTAATGTAAGAGATTGAGCAAAAGCAATATAATTTACAATCAGTGCATGCTCAAAGCGTTATGACATTCATGTCCTCACCTTTTCTTATACAGTATGTGGTGCGACAGTTTGCAGATGATGGCAGAAACAGCGAAGAATAAAATAAACACTGCCTTTGAAAACACTAATCCAACAACGGATGAAACACTAAGAGACATTAAATTATTTAACATTATATTTTGGCACAGAACTTTCATTATGTGTATATAATGAAAATATATAGCCTCCTGCCACCAAGTGTATATATTAAGTCAGATATTTACATTCAAATAGTGTGAATTTGTTACAACCTGTGAGAAAAAAGGAAGAAGTTTATTGTTTTAAAAGAGTTTTCTTTTCCCTTTGCTGCGAAACTCTGAAACATAATAAGAGTCGCTTTAGAAAGTAAAAACAAATATTAAGCATTTTTTATTGAACCATGAACATAACTTTTGATTGTTTCAACTAAAGTATTGCCATGCTCTCTAATGTTTTAGCTTTGTAACAAAATAATAACTGAAAAAAAAGAATTCCCCCTTTTCTCATTTACATTTTCTTTGCCTACATTTTTTTCCCATTTTCTTTTAGAAGTCAATTTCTTATCCTTCATAAGGCACCAGTCCTAATAACACAGAAAGTTACACTATTACCCGGGTCTCACTTTTGGCAAATGAAGCACAATCAATATAAAGTAGTTACAAACTGCAATGGTAAAAAAAACAAACAAACAAAAAAAAATCCCACAAAAATAAAGAAAAAGCAAGTATTATAGGGGGAGTGAGGCCTTTTCATACAAAAAGACTTTGTCTTCTTCAAGAATTTAATGCTTCTGTGGTTTTATTTCTCACCCAGAAACGCTCTTCTTCAAATGGAAACTTCATACTCCCGTGTGTCCTGTGATCACATTGGAAACAAACGGATTACTTTAAGCTTTGAAATTGGGAACATTTAGAGACTGAGAGTGAAATGAACAAATTTCATTGAGTGATGGCTCCTTTACTTACTCCTGCTTCATAGAGAGGGTTGTTGAAATCCGACTCGACTGTAATGGGACTGTAGGAGTGTGTGTGAGAGAGAGATTTCCAGAAGAGAGGCTTCCATTCTAGTCTGCAAATGCTACAAGAGACAGATGATAAACACATCAAGAGCTGAGTGAAAAAACTGAGGCACAGAACTAAAGAAAGCAGCATTAAATCTAAGAATAGTCCAGAGTGGAAATCCAAAACTATGAAAACCCTGAGTAAAAACTCTATGGGCAACAGTATTATAAAATTATATAAACATATTAAATATAGTGACCTGCTTTTATGTTGAACTGAAAAGCAACAACGGCTGCCAAAATAAAATAACTTATATTGATTTATTTATCTCTAACATGTATTTATTATTTTGAATTTGATACCTTAATTTTAATCCTCTGCTTTAATAACATGCCCTTTTAACCTTTAACTTTAATTAACAACATAACTTACTTTGTATAGTACATGTAAATGCCTCCAATCAGGAGGATGACCAGAATGATGGGCAGAATAATCGCCAAGGCGATGTTTTCACTCAGGATCTGACGGGATGGCTCGAAAGACTGGGACACTGCAAAACAATCAAATGTCAATTGTGATGATTTTCTGTCCTGATTAATGCAAAGTGTCCTTCACTTTGTGATAAAAATACGCCTAAAGAAGCACATTTAGATCCCACAGACAGCAGCTTTTAATAATGTAGGAATTGATTTTAAATGCGCTTGAGATGAGAAATCACCTTCTGACTTGTGGTCGTCCAAAAGCTCCTCGTATGCCACTGAGAAAAATAAAACAAGATCTCATCAGTTTGAGCAACAAGGCACATTGAAGTACTTTACATTATAACATCTGGTAATAAAGAAAAAAAAAATAGCCTTTTTTTTAAGAAAAGAAAAACTAGATGTAGAAGGTGTGGCATAAAAAGCCACAAGCAGCAAAAAGAAATATTGGGAGTGTTACAACCTTTACCTTTGCAAAAGGGTGGCGGGCTGTTCCACTGAGATGGGTGTCCAGGAACACATGTGATAATGACCTCTCCAATGAGTTCATAGCCCTCATAGCAGAAGAAGCGCAGAGTTTCCCCAGCCTGGTAGCTGTGTTTGTATAAAGTTTGGTAGCCGTTGTCAGGGACTCCAGGGTTTGGGCATGGGTCATATTTTACTGCATATAACATACAAAAACACTCTTACTGTTAGATTGATATCAACAGCCATCATCAAAGACGAGCAATGTTGGAGAAGAGACAAAAAGAAGCCTTACAGACACACTTCGGGCTGCGATCGCTCCATTTAGGGGTACCAGTGTCACGACCATAGCAGGAGATTTGACTGGGCCCTTCGAGTTGATAACCCTGATTACAAGAGAAACGCACGACTGTCCCCAAAGCAAACCCCGCTTCGGGACGCACAGAGCGCGCCCCGTTCACCACTTCTCCTGGATCAGGACACTGTTGCACTGTGAGGGGTAAAGTCAGACACAAGTGACACAAAATTAACCAAAAATATTTAAAAAATCTGCTCAAGAAACCTTAGGAGGAGTAGCGTCCTATTCTCGGTCATGTCTGGTTACACAGCATGTTTTTTCAAAATGAAAAAAGTAAAGTAAAAGAGAGAGAGGGAAGATCATTTTCTTAGCTAAGTGTATTAACAAATTAGCTTTTTAAGTAACTTTTGATCATTTCTATTATCCTATGACCTTTAACACATGTGGGTGGGGCGCTGCTCCAGGACAGGTCCCACTGGCAGGTGATGATGTCTGAGCCGCTGATGTCATAACCTGGCTGGCACTGATAGGTCAGGACGCTCCCTCTCACAGGAGAGGAGTGGGATGAACTGATCCAGCCAAACTCGATTTGAGGAAGAGTGGGGCATGTGTCGTTCGGTTCAACTTCTGCAGAGAGAGAGAGAAAGAGAGAGAGACTTGGTGAAAGCAAATATTTTTTTACTGAGTGAAACAAATCCAAACAAGCTTCATATGGGAAAGCAAACTGGATTTCCAGTTCACTCACCACGATAATGAATAAGAAATCCCTGACTGAGGATGAAGCTGGAATCATCCGGGTCGCTCTGAAACTGAATGGTGACCTCTGACCCCCCAGACACAATCTGGAAACGCTCTTTAGAGCCCATGTACTGGCCGATCACGTGAGACATGACGTCATGTCCATCAAACACCGTCAGCACATCAGTGTGACGAATATTCAAGCTGAAAGAAAAAAAAAAGGTAAAAAATATGTCAGCTTTTAATTCAGAAAGAGTTTTTCTTTTTACGTTGAATAATCCACCCAGCTACTGCTTTATTTTATGGCATAGAGGAGAATGAAGAAAGGAAATGGCACTGCAGGCAGTTGGTTTTATAAAACAAACTCATGAAGTTATTTATCTATGTTTTTCATTAATAATTACTAAATAAAAGATATGATATGGATTTGGTTTTGGAAATGAAACAGTTTTTCTTTTGTGCAGTTGTTCACCAGTAAACATCATTTTCCTCCTTTGGGGTATCATAAATATGTTGATATTAACATTGTATAATAAAAAAAACATTTGAATAATATACAAATGTTTCTACACATTTGTATATTATGCTTCTGCATAATATTTAAAAATTTTTTTAATCGCTATCCACTTGCAACAAATAGGTTGTTATAGCCTTTCAAACTACTTTACTACAAATAAATACAACATCATTTATATTATATATGAAAAATACCACTTAGTAATTGTTAGGAAATCTACATAAAATATATTTAGGCTTTAAGTAATGGCTTTTTTTCAAAAGTTTGGGCCTCTAAAATGTGACATAGGAAAAATAAATGTATTAAAAAGTCAAATTTGCAGATTCATGCAGTTTTACAAATTCCTTTAAAAATTCAAAAGCTTAATTTGAAAATAAAAAAAAAATCCTCAGTTGCCAATTTCTTTGCTGAAAGCAAGATTTGAATTTGCATTTTTATTAAACAGATGTAAAGTCTGAATAATTACTGAATAAAATTCAATTAACTTTTCCCCCCATAATGTTGGCGATAAAATGCAAAACACTCCTTTGTTAGCACACTCACATCTGGACTTCCAGTTCAATTCGCTTCTCCTCATTACCATGGATCTGCCAAATACAGTCAAGACCTTTGGAGTAACTCTGGGGCCAATCGGGGGACAGAATGGTACCAGAAGGCTCGGTCAGCTCTCCTCCACACAAAGCTTACAGAGCAAAGCAGACAGCAGAATTAGGTAAGAATCTGGACTGATAAACAGGGAATCAGTAAATTACAGATTACAAAACAATGTTTGAATGAATTGAACGTGATTAATGAGAGAACATATGAAGCCATTAGTGAATGGGCTTTTGGCCTCGTGATCAATGGAAGAAAAATGAAGAGCACATTAATTTTGTACCTAAAGACAAGTTTTATTCGTTGTGACTTTTTCTATTTATAGTTTAAGAGGCAGAAAAAAACATGCTGAACTCTGGAAAATGGAGTCCGGAAAAATGTGCACATCACTTGTCCATCCCTTGACTTAGGATTTAGCGTTTTTAAGGCAGAATAAGTATTCCAGGGTTTAGAGATTAACAAGCAAATATATGTCCGCTGAAAATGCTATGAAAGCTTAACAAAATATTTGCTAAATTAATTTAAGATATTACAAAGAAGCCTACACGTGAGACCAAAATCTGAAGGATGAACAATGAATATTTCAGAGACTCAAAGTAAACATACAGAGTATAAGTTAAAACAGCTAATAAATGCATGCACTCTATAAGTAATCAGGTATTACCAATCGTAGGTTCTACTTGCTCCAACTCATTGCTGCTAGCAGTTTCCTCTCTGTTTCCTTTCTGCTACTGCATGAATTCTCAAGGATTCAGCTTATTAGCATCTAATCATTTATCTTGCAAAGGTACTGCAGACGGCAGCTAAATATTTTTTTTCTGGAATTAAAAATTGAAGACAGTATTTAGCTTAGTGCTTAGCTAAGGTTCTGAGTCATACGTTCCAAGCTGCTCTACATTTTCACACCACACCATCACTGTGGATCCAACATCCTACAGCTTCAGGCACCCATCTTATCAAAATGCAGTGAGAACACCCAGAAATAGACATGATGAAAACATCATGTGCTTCAAATAAATACAGATTACTGTTTTAGTTACCTTAGGTATGTGTAAAATTAAAACATAGGGCTTAGAAAAGAAAATTTGACTTCCCATCTGTCTTTTTGTTGCACAACCGTAGCTCATAGATCAAACTTACCCCTGCACACAGGCTCACTGTCGTTCCAATGGGGATTGCTGGGGTCAATGCATTCGATGGTTCCTGAGCCCTGCTCCATGACGAAGCCTGGAGAGCAGCTGAAGGTGACAATGGTGCCCAGTTGATATGAGATGTCACTGCTGCTGAAGTTTCCATGAGGCATGTAGGGCTCCCAACAATGCTCATCGTCGAAAGCTTCAGAGACAGAGAAAAAGATCATTTCTAGTTTTCCTTTGTTTGGTGGAAACTAGAAAAACAAAATGAAGTAAGCATAAAGAAGTAGGCTTAGCCTCTGAAGACCGCACTCACCCTCATATCTGAGTGCCAGCAGCAAAGGGATGGAGGAAGAATCAGCTGTGAGCTCCAGGTACAGCGTGGAGCCCTCGCTCAGCAGCCCGCGCTCTGGGACGTCATCAAGATCAGAGTCGAAGAGCAGATGGGACAGGGAGCTGTTCCCACTGCGGACAAGTAACCTGGAACAGGACGAGACAATAAATGTGCAAAAATACTATAATTGTTGTCTCAATAAGGACTGTAGTTGGAAAGCAAAGGGAAAAGTGATTCTCTGGTAAAACATGCTAATCTCTGAACCACTGTTGCTCTTTTGACCTTTTTTTGTAAAAGAATACCCAAAGATTTTTACCTAATGGTCTTAATAGTACATTTTGATGCAATTAAAAATCAATACTGGGGATTGGGAGTGCCAAGTTAAATTTTTTGGACTTACAAGCAACCATTGAACAGTAGAATTATTAGCGTTGGTATGCAGGGTTTCCCCCAGTGGAGGGCTGCCAGGCTTTACTTGCTCTCCCGCCAGGGTAAGCATAGTTAATCTTAAATAGTTTCTTTTTATACACAAGTAACAAGGACAGAAAAGGTGGATTAAGCTAGGTGTATAGTTGAAGCACTGAGATGGGCGTAAGGGCACACGTACCATTCGTATCATCTCTGTGTCTGCCTGTTGGGCTCATGTTATTTCTCGTATTGTTTCTAGGTTATGATTCCTGCTCATGCACCTCCAAATATTTGTAACTCAGCGAGGATTGTATGCGCCACTGTAAGTCTCCAACATATTTCATCCGCAGCCAGCAGACGTCTTTTCAGCACTTTCGTATTCGCACATACCTTTCATACAGCAGAGTAGACCTGTTGGGAAAAACCCCTCCGGCTTCAGGATACCTCACGTGATTAAACTAGCTGTTAAATCTTGACGGTTATGATAACTGTGACGCTATGAGGACTTTCCTCTAACAATAAATACAAATGGAAATCTTTGAGATCATTGTTCTGTGCAGGAAGCCCTTTGGCCAAGGAACCATACCAGCCTGGCGACCACAAGCATCAACTCTGTCCAGGCCCGACTGCGCAGTAGCACAAACTATAGGGGCCACAATAAAAGCAAAAACCTAAAGACTCTGAGAAGAGCGATAGTAGGAAAGACCCTCTGTAAAAATAAAAATTTATTTTTCCCCTCATCCATTTGATCACTTTGCTATTATTACTTCAGATAAGCAAGAGTATTGACATGAAATCTTAAAACTCCAAACTTACCTGTCATCATCTTCATCTAGAGCAATCCTCTCAAAGTGCAGGTGCAGCCTGTGTCCCTCTTTGGCTTCTATCAGCCAGTGGCAGCTCAGATTATTCCCATTACTGTGGTTGGTGACAGGAGGAGGAGGTGGTGACAGTATCCGTCCCACAGTTGCATTACGAATCCATCCTTCACAAGAAACAACTGATGTAAAAATGGTAAATAGTATTATTTTCTACAAACTGTAAATCAGCCACCGCTGGTGTCATTAGGACAGATTTCAATCGTCGTACGCACCAACACATTGAGGCTCATGAGTGCTCCAGTGTGGCTGCGTCGTGTTGACACATGTTGCCACCTCATGACCGCGGATCTGGAAACCTGGATCGCAGTGGAAGTGTGCCTGACCTCCAGGATGGATGTCTGTCACCGTCACTCCACCGCCCTCAGGTGAAGTGGGGAAAGGGCAGGAAAGCAGGAAGGCTGGCAACAAAGGTGGAATAAAAATTAATGCTGAAGATGTAAAAATAGCCTAATTATATATCGGAACATCTAATGGTGAGTTTCACTTCTATCCACTTTGACAAGTATTCAATTTTCTGCAAATGTGAAAGTATGATGTCTTTTGTCATAATGTTTAAATATCCACTCAACCTTTATGTGGACATTCTCAACTAATCTGCAAGGTTCTGATCATAACAATGTAAGACAGGCTATCTGCAATACTGCTGCATGTCTTTCTTTATCTTTGTCTGGCTTCATTATCATTCTTAATCACAAGATTTGCATGGAGAATAAATTCACCACTGAACCTGCTACCTGGTATGTCACAAGTTTTTTTGCTGTAATTTTTTTTAAAGAGCCTCATGGTGACATGAAACAGACAGACGTTATTCTACCTTGATAGTGGAGGCTGAATGTGCCATGGTTGGACTGCCGGAGACTGCGGTAGTGAATGGAAACCTGATTGGTGGTACTGCGGATCACCTGCCCCTCTTTCATCAGCGTCTCATTGGCTAAGAGCTCCGGCCCTGCGCCGCCGTGACCCATAATCACCAGAGATTCTTCCTTTGAAAGGTTTGTCTTCCTCACCTTGAGGAAGAAATAAGAAGATTTACACACCCTAAGCTAAATAAATAATAACTCTGAAAATCAGTTATTAATGAACTAATCCTACTGTGTTGATTTTCACCTTTGGTTATGAAATTGTACAGTTTTGAAATTCTGCTATTCATATTGGAGTCTAAACAGTGTCCTAGGTGATATATATAGTCTTTAATCTGTTCCATGTTGATTTATGTTTTATGTTGCAATATTTACAAAGTTGTGCTCTGAAAATTTGAATATCTGATTATATTTAATTTTTGTAAACTAAATATCAAATCATATATGACTTTATAAAAATTTACTTTGTAATTTAATGCCTTGAAATTGGGCATCTCTCTTTAAAAACTCCCTCTCTTTCTGAACTCCACCTCCAGAAAGTCATCACAACATTGCTCCTCTATTAACCCTTCAACAACATATTTACCAGCATGTTTTTTGTTCATCTGTTTTTAATGTCTTAAGACACTGTGTCTGTCTTCATGAAAAGTGTTATTCAAAAAATGTTTAACATGATTAACTGGTAATATGAATCATATTGTCGATATATTCTATTAAAAGTTACTGTAAAACAAATCAATAAATTGCTTTGCAGCAGAAAAACATTCATAAATTTGAAGGGCGATAGGCTTTTCAGTTCACACAACCTGAATTTCCACACCGTAGCCTGGATACACAGTAATGCTGTAGGTGCATTCCAGAGTAGAAAATGAGGACGATGATCCAGGATCAGGAGACTCAACAAAATCCTCCATTGCTGACAACGTGGCATTGCACTGCACTGTAGAAACAGAGGAGTAACAGAAAGGGAATTAGAAATGAGTCAAAACATATATAATAATATAATAATAATAATAATAATAATAATAATAATAATAATAATAATAATAATAATAATAATAATAATAATAATAATAGTAATAATAATAATAATAATAATAATAATAATAATAATAATAATAATAATAATAATAATAATAATAATAATGATGATTATAAAAAAATAGCATAACCTGGCAAACTGTACTAAAAACTGGCTGCTTTTACTAATTTCTAGGTTATGGCAAAAAAAGGCAGATTTTGTCTATCAAGAGCTCTGAAAATGTTTTAAATTTAGTAAAAACTGAGTCTAACATGTCTCTTTCAAGCAATACTCTCATTGTTAGGCGAGCTTTCGCTTTATCCCCACTTGTCCATATTGGTTTTAGCTGTTCTTCACCGTTTGCAGATTCATGCGGGGTGACTGCAAATCAATCAACGCTTTGTTGCAGACTCAAATTTAGTATGCCCCACGGCACAATTGAGCCACGGCAAGAACATTTTCAAGACAGCTGAAGCGTTACTTTAAGGCACAACTCTTGCTGGTGAACAAACAGGCTTGAGATATCTGCTGCAAACAACATGAGATCAGCAAACCACAATGACCACTGATGGCAAAATGAAACACTTGAGGGACCCAGGTGACGCTCCCTCTGTCTTTTTATCTCAAGAACGCTCACACCACAGAGATCATCTGTTTCACATGACATTTCTCTCCCCAGCTCTCAATCACAAACTATGAGAGCTGCACTGGCACCGAAAGCCAATAGAAATGCTGCACTGATGTGTCTCAAATTGTTTCTCTGACACTCATTAGCACTGGATCGTCTCCATCGCCCCATGCTGGTCATAAGCCATAGTATTGACTGACAGACCACAGGCAGGCAAGGAAAGTCCTACTATTAATATTTATATGTTCATCAAATAATAATGTTATGTGCTCCATGTCTGGTACTGACTTTACTCTATTCATCAGGGTAAAAATTATGGAATAAATATAACATATCTAACTCATTATCAGTTTCTATTCTTGCTCTGGGTTGCATCAAATTTCAAAGCTGGAAAGCAACTTGTCATCTTCATAATCAAAATGTGAAAAAAAATTCCTACTCCTTGAATTTTTTCACATTTTGTCACGTTTATGTGATTCACAGACACAAAGTAAAGCCTAATTATCGAGTGGAAGAAAAACCATACGTTGGATCGATCACTGTATTTTATTCAGTGCTGTAAGAGTGAAGGGGGTTGGACGCAAATGGACGCAGAACTTTTCACATTTCTATTTTAAAAAAATTTGAAAACATTTCTCACACATATCCACTAATTTGGTTGGTCCATCCCTTAAAATCTCAAAATATTCATTGGAGTTTGTGGTATGGATAGTTTGGTAGGCGACTGTAAATTCATTAGTGCATAGTTTTAGAGCTCATATATGAAAAAAAAGTGTGTTTATGATTTGGACTGAATTATTTTTGCTTTCAAGAAAAAAAAGAAAAGACAAAAATCTTTGTCCTGACTGATAGCTATGAAAGTAATATGCTACTGCAATAGTTTTAAAGAATGTAACCTAAGCATATTCTTCAGAAGAAAAAAATAGCAAACTTATACTTGGCTCCAAAAGCAGTATGCAGTTGGTTTAGTTGGATTAGAAAATACCAATGTAGACATAAAGAAAACTAAACGCAAACGTTCTGCCACTGCAATGCCAGCGAGTAAACATAAGTTTGAGTGAGAATGAATATGAGTGTTAGCAGATATAGGGCAGCTACTGTCGGACGAGCAATGCGAGGGTGCTCGAGAAACAGATGTGAAAGAGTAAAAGGCAATGCGGTTCAATTATATTTGATATCTCATCAAAATAAAACAGAAAGCTATTGTTAAAAAAAATATTATCCCTTTCAAGGCAACAACAAGTGAGGGTAAACTTGTACCTGGCATGTGCATTGTGGTTATGGTGGTGGTGGTAATCAGCGTGGTGGTGGTCTCTTCTTCCAAGGGGAACGAAGACATAGGACTCCTCGATCCGGTTTTGCCTGCGGCAGAAGAGGAGCCTAAAGCAGTGGTGAGGAGCCCTGGTGATATGGCTGTTGCTGTAGACTCAGCCATCCCAAGCCCAGGCACAGCCTGTGTTGGATTGGTGGTGGTACCTGCAAAGTTAACGGCTTCGATTTAATGGAATTTCCCATGCGAGGGCACGTCGTGGAATAAAGTACATGCGGAACTGACAGCAAAGTGTTTTCTGTTTTCTGTATACCTGATCCTCCGGAAACCTGTCCCAGGTACTCTTTACTTTGCAGAGCAGCGTGTATCAGCTCACCTGGTGGATAGGAGTCTGGAGCTGACGTTGGTGAAGTATCAGACTCCGGAGTCATAAAGGTCATACCTGAAACAATCAACACTGGTTACTGCATTTGTTATTTGCAATGCAAAGAAAACACAGTGCCTTCCAAAATTGTGCATATGTCTTTAATTATTCACATGGTGTGTCATTTGCTTGCATTTTATTATTTAGCACATACTGTGGTGTCGTGAATCTCCCCTCAGCAGAATAACTACAGTCTAAAACAAGTCAAAAGTCTAAAAGAGTGGAGTCGTTACCTTTAGATTTTAAATAGAGAAAAAAAAACAACAAGCATCAGACTGATGCAGCAAAACCCCCCACCAAAAAACAAAAACGTGCATGCACCGGAGAACACAAACAAAATTACCTGAAACCATGTGCATCATGGTGACAGAGAACATCACAGCGAGGCGTGCAAACCCCATGTTTCTGAATGACCTGAGAAGGTTAAAGGAAGCAGAATCCAGAGGAAGCGTTTTGTGATTTTGCACATTTCTCTGCCTATTAATAGCTCAGAATAGCAACAAGAGGCAAAGGAATCACACAGTGGTAATGAATAGGCCAACAATGTATTAGTCACCGCAAATCTGACTGAAGTGTTTACATAAAACAGGTCATTATTGACTCAAATCAGATCATGTCGACATGATGCTGTAAAAGGCTCTCCTAATGCAACTGATGCGTGGAATGAAACGTGACGTTACAAGTCAGTATTCAAAGCATTGCCACAGACGGCGTAAAATTATAACACGGGAACACACTCGGTTTTTAGGTGTAATATTCAGGCTTCCCCTCCTATGCAATTTCCCATCTAAATCTGCAACAACGCGCCGAAAAATGCGCTATTCCAAAAAATCCAGCTAGCGAGCCCACATCGTCTCCGAAGGTTCCCCTTGAATTTCATTGTTTCCAACCTGTTAGTTGTATCAGAAAATGCTCCTCCGCTGCTCTTCGAGGCGTTTCCTCTGTCAAAGATATCAGCCGGTGTGTGACATAAATGATGGGGTTTATTCGAGGGAGAATCACCCGGCCCTCTTTGTGCGGAGGACGATTTTTTTTTAACATCAGTCATCACCGCTGTTGTTTCCGCAGCAACAATAAAAAGGTGCCAATTGCTTACCTGTCTTCCAGGATGCTTTCACTGCCCTTGCTCTCTTTTCTTTTCTTTTTTTAAAAAAAAATTCTCAGTATCTCAGTTGGTTTTGCGTTGCTTAAGGCCGTAAACACTGCTGTGTTTGTACTGGTGAGATTGCCTCTAGCTGGTTACCGTGTGCTTGACGCATTCGGCTAAGATGTGAGGGCATTTGTGCTGGAGCGTCAAGTGCGCCCTAGCGGCCGAACGGTGAAACTGCAGAAGTTTAGATCTCCTGTCTGCCGGAGAGCTGGAGCTGTCCAACCAACACGGTGCTGAAGCTGTCAGACACGGAGCTCCACGGTGCGCGTCAAGGTAATCTGACAGAGATGTTTGATCCGGCGCTAGAAAGGGATTTTTCGCTTGCATGCGCTGCTTAATAATGCATGGCAAACATTTTGCGCCAGGAATTCCCTTGAATGGTGGATGTTCGTGCCGAAGTGGGGAGTAAACACGAGCCAGCTGAGCTGTGCGGGCTGGCGCAGAGCAAAGAGACAAAATGAATGCTCACGCCACTGCGAGAAGCATCATTTTATGAAGCATCCAACGCCTGCCAGTGGAGAGCATCACTGGGGTTGATGCAACAACAAGTCTGCAATGACACTAAACTCGCATGCACATGCGTTCAAACCGTGCATGCACTTTTATTTTCTGCATCAGTGTAACCGTACATTACAAACAACACAGATCTCCCCCCTTGCCTCTTTATCACCCCTTATTTTAATGCATATGGTTCTCCTAACTCAGGTGACTGAAGGCTTGCTAAAATTTTTTCGCCTTTCAGAAACTTACATCTATTTCGAATTATACTGGACCAATAATAATAATAATAATAATAATAGGCTGGGCTGTCCACAACTTTGCTGTTTTAGTTAAAATGGCTTCATACCCTTAGTGAAAACTTACAAAAAAATTCCACAATGAAAGTTTTTGAAAATCCAACTTATAATTGATACATTATTCAAAAAGTAAAAAAAAATTGCCATGAAAAAAATTATTATTTTTTACAAAAAGAACATCTGAAATAAATGTTGTTACACCTAAAAATAATTTAGTAATTTATATTAAAAAGTAGGAGTGTTCAAACCTTTTGATGTTTTGGTCAATATCATCAAATTACAAGACAAAGAATATATAATGTTTGAAATAACTAATATTACAAAACATTTATTGTGATTTTTTACTAGTTCAAAAACAAACTTGCAACAACAACAACAACAACAACAACACATACAATATGACTTTTGTGGTGTTAGTTAGCAGAGGTAATGATAATTTTGTCAGTTGTGATGTTTATGAAAAACTTTCTTTTTACATTCTTTTTGGCAGTGATGTAATCAAAAATAATGATTTTTCTTCAGTCGTCAGTGTGGTTTAAGTTACTAATAATTGCTTTATTTTGTTTTAAGATCCTAACATGTCAACCATGTCAAGTGAATTATTTTAGACGCACCTCAAAGGAAGGAAACAGAGGCACTCTTGGCTTTGTAAAAGCAAAACACTAAAAAAGGTCAGTGTCAGACTGATGTTGATTCGAAGAAACTTTTTAAGCACTGGGTGCATGACCTCAGAGTTCTTCCTGCAACAAATCCTTCCTTACTTCTAATTTGGAAGAGAACATAGGCTCTGGATGTATATAACACCATGTGGCTGAGAGGGAACTGCGAAGGGTCTTTGGCTCTGTGCTGGATAAGCTTCTCCCCTTGAATATTGAGCAAATTGACTCCTAGTGCATGCTGGGAAAGCCCTCAATCCATACTGACCCTAAAGGAGATTAGAGTAAAAGAAATAAACAATTGTTCTCTTCGCTGTAAACTGTTGCATTTGCCCATTGAATAGTTATTAAGCATAAATGAAAACTTTGTGTTTCATTATTAGTTATGCTTCTTAATGAACAGACTGCAACAAAAGTAGCCAATATAACCATAAGGGGGGATAATTTTGTGTGTAAGTTTACAGCAGATTTATCTTTTTATGCAACCCACCAAGCCCTGAACTTCCCCCAGAGCACTGAGCAATCGCAAGAAAAACGGTCAAAAAATTGTTCTGCAGTTTGTAGGTGTAAAATGACAAAATCTGAAAATGTTTCAAGGCTATAACTTTGTTTGCAATACATTATAAGAACAGTTAAATCTAAAGTTAAGATTTCTTCATCTGTTTTGCTTACAGTTGTTCTGTGTCACCCTCGTCTAAAGGATGGACTGGTCGATAAACACACTGCCTTTGCCTGAGTATGTTGAGCTTGGCGTCCATTCGCTGAGTGGCCTTCTGTGGACTCTGCTGTTCCTATTTCTGTGGCACTGCTATCGAATTGGCTCTGACCTGCCAATCCCAGGGCATGCTGGAAAGTTAAAGTCGGGCTCAAGGCGGTCCATGATTTCTCGGAGCGGTGTGTGTATGGGAACAAAGTGCAGTGCCCGGTCTAAGTTGTCCAGGAGCGAACAAATTGCACCTTTCATTTCCATGGAGACAGCGAAGGATGAGGAGCAGGGACAGGGATATCTCACGCCAGTGCTGAGTCATGCCTTGTTCCCTGCCCAGGCATCTGCAGAAGCCAAGAAGCTATACGCAGCACTGCAAGAGTATGCCAAGCGTTACAGCTGGGTGGGCATGGGCCGCATTCACAAAGGCCTTCGCGAGCAGGTAAAAGACTCAGAGCTTACTACTGAGAGTTAGGAGTCATTCACAAAATTTCAATTGAAGTTTTACTGATATGGCTTAAAGAATTAAAGAAACCTGGCAAAAAAAACACAAAAAACAAAACAACAAAACTGGCAACTTTGCCATTTTTCTAAATTCAGGTCAGACTGAACGATCTCTCCACCATACAAAAGCCACATCTCTTCTTCCTGCCGGATGTCCCAAGTGTTCCTTTCTTCCCGCGTGATGCTCACCGACATGATATCGAGGTGTTGGAAGCTAATTATCCTGCCATCTTGGCTGAATTCCAGTCTGTTTACCAGAGAGGCATGGACTCCAAATCAGGCTGGACCTGTCTGGGGCCAAAGGTACACAACAAAGACAAGAAACATAAGCACAGAATGCAACAGTCTGAGAAAAATACTTACTGAAAATGTTCACAAATGAGGGATATTGTTTTATTGATTTAAAAGTTCACACTAAAAAGGTGACTGGAATAAATACATACAAAAATTAAATAATGAGACATACCGTGAGTTGTAAGTATATTAACATACTTGGATTATTAGGCACTTCATGAGAAAGGCAAACATAAAACACTGAATGATTATGAAGTGAAAGGAGCATATTGCATGCTTTAAAAATAGTCGGTACATATACATGTAAACAATGTTCTTTAGAACCCTTTATTTTGAAACAAGGAGAGACATAAGAAATCATTAGAGTTTCTTTAAATAACAATAAAGCTAGAAATAAGGAAAGTATCCAGCAGGACAGTGACTCTGAACAAGCAGCCAGATTTAAATTAACATTACAGTCATGTATTAAAGTGGGTCAATCAAACTCAAGACCAAAGTATAATTGAAAATTTATGGACATCAATTTTCAGTTTTCCTCTCCACTCAGTCTGAGTCGGCTCAACCAGTTTTTCAATTCTCCTTAACACTTGCAGCTGTGAACACTAAGAAAGAATGCCTTTATAAATTATGCACTCAATGGAAGTGAATATATGAATTCTTGACACACAGTTTAGATTTAGTTTGTAAAAAAATATTTAGAAGAAGTGTGTCGCGTTAAGCCATGTCTGAGACTTAAACATGGAATATGTTTTCTTTTTCAGAGCCAGGCCGTGTTTCCCTTGTACAGCGCCGGGGTCTGTGTGGCAGAGAACTGCCGCTCCTGTCCCTCCACATATCGCACACTTCTTTCTCTGCGTACTTTCATAAACAGCAACTCGTTGGGATCTGCAGGATTTTGGCTGCTGGGCCCCGGAGCAGTACTGGGGAGCTCCTACGGACCGACAAACACACGCCTTCGCTGTCACCTTGGTATGTGAATGATATGTACTTTTTAAGTAAAAAAAAATAAAAAAATCAGCAGTCATGAAATGATTGTGTTTTATTCCTTCCATAATGTTAGGATTTACTTCCATGCACTGCTGTTCTATTGTTCTGGGTTTCTCCATGGAGTTACTCCTTCAAGTCTAATTCTAAGTCTGATAATTTCATGAACTTCACATGCACTTTGTTACAAAACCAATCATCTCATGTAAGCATAACAAAATGAGATGACTGTACTCAAAGTTATGTAAATGCTTAGTAATGCATTAGCAAGAGGTTGAGGTTAATTTCTGTGTTGTGCATCTTGTGCTTTGGCCCATCTGACAATAATCCTCTCAGTTTTAAAACCAGATGGGACATTTCTGTGTATTGTCATATCGGAAGCTGACCCATGACAAAACTCACTTCCAAAGGTTTGCAGACCCCCACTTCATGTGAGCTGGTGGTGGGAGGGGAGCCTCAATGTTGGTCAGAGGGGCACTGCCTCCTTCTTGATGATTCTTTCCTTCACACCATCTCTCACCAGGGTAGGAAATCCACACGCAGCAAATGCAAAATCTGTCTAGTTTAAAAATATATCTCCACCTATAAGCTGGGTTCTTTGTGTCTTCTTTAAAGGTCCTCCAGAATCTGGACCCAGGGTCATTTTGAGTGTGGACCTGTGGCATCCAAATGTGGCTGCAGCAGAGAGACAAGCTTTGGACTACATGTTCACCCCTGACCTCTGAGTTTTGCTCCTGCACTTCACCGTGAGCACTGTGCAGGGATGCCTTAACTTAGCCCACGGTTCACGTGTCTCATTCCAGTCAGAGAATCACTGTGTGAATCTTCCCTTAAGAATTAGACAAGCCATTAGCCACACATTCAAGCAGTGTTGGATGTTTGGCCCTCATTTGTAATCATTAAAGTAGTTTCACTGTTATGCTACCTGCATGGCATTCTGATATAGAAATACAAGCAGACAGCACCTGGAATAACAAACAGCAGTGCAGGGGTTAACTGATGTAAATTTTAACATCTTAAATCTGTTTACTATGCTAATGCATGCATGCAAAGCCTCAGACTTGTTATTGTTACTTATCTGAGCTGTCGTTGCATGTGCATGGGTTTTTAGAAACTTTCTTGAAATGGTGTGTGACTACTGGTGATTCAACCAAAAAACTGTGAATACTTCAGTAAAAATGACAGAAATTTAAATTTAAATGTATTTTCTCTCCTAAGATATTTCCAATCAAAATGTAACCAAATATACTGTGTTTTTGATTCCCATGATAACACAAAGCTGTTTGTATGCTGGAATGTTTCTGGTCACAAAGTTATTATTATATTTTTGATTTCTTTATAAATTCTCTTTGCTAGTTATTTTGTTGTTACGTATTTTATGTACAGTAAAAGATTAAAAAAAAAGGGTATAAATGAGGGTTGTTGTCAATTGTGTCTTTTTCTTGAGTTAAAGTAAATCAGAATTTTCTCTGAATTTAAATGTGATGAAAATGTGATGAAAATGCAATTGAAATCTCATGTTTACTCTCACTTTAAATCAGATTACATTTTTCATGTCAGCTAGGATACTTATTTTACTTTCTATTTTCTAAATGCCAGAATAATTACAAATGAATATTTCTTCAAAGTTTGAAGATTACATATACTGAGATTATTAAGCCTTGAAACAACATGGAAAACTTTAATGGAGACACTTGTAGATGTATTTTAAGGCAAAAACTCAAACACACTTGTTGCTGTTTTGTTACTTGTTACATACATTTTTTTCCCTGAAATGTATTTTGAGGAAAACAAAAAGAAATTTTTGTGTAAAATGGTGGTGCCAGTTTCAGAACAAAGGCAAAACTCTTTGTAAAGAGGCTTCCTGAAGCGGGCAACAGCGCTAAAATCCACGCTTAAACAAGCATTGGCTGACTCAGAGAGGAAGAAGACGTTACTCGAAATCCAGCTGAAAAAGCCAGATGAGAGTTTTCAGATGCACTCTGAGACAAAGACCTTCATCTTTTCATGCATCTTCTGTGATCTGATGAAACTAAAAATCAATTTTGTGGATATGACACAGTCATTGTGTTTGGACGAAAAAGGTCGAAGCTTGAAATCTCTGTAATACAGTTTCCAAAAACAAATGTTTTATCAAACTAGTGAATTGTTGACTCTGAAGTTACAGTTAGGAGTGTGTGTGTGTGTGTGTGTGTATGTATGCGCGTGTCTGTCTTGTGTCTCTTTATGTTGGCTGAGTGACTGACTGTTGACCTGTCCAAGGTCTGTCTTGTCCACTGATCAGTGGAGATAGGAGCGAGCGCCTCATGACCCATGACCCTAGACAGGATTAGAACATGGATGGATTAAAGAACAGAAACAAGATTAACTCTTCGACAGACTAAAGGAATTGGTAATAATAACTTAATANACATACACAAACTGCACAAGATTTTTTTCAAGTGTTTCATTGCAGATTTTTTTATGTTTAAAATAAAATCTCAACTGTATCATGCCAGTGATAAATCAGCCAAATCTAAACATATATTTTAATTACAAACAGCACATTGAACATTCCTATCTCCTCAATGCTTCAGTCATTCTTTCCTTCTTTCTTTTTTTGTAGACAGTAAATGAGAATTAGTGTGGTGATTTTATCTTATCTGCCATCTGTTCCGCTGAGGGTCCCATGTTGAGGATTACAGATCTGGAAATAATCCCACCCCAGAGAGACAGATTAGTCCAGAGATTGCTGACATGTGGTCGTATGTATGTTGCTTCATGATCTATAACTCATATGTCTCTGTTCTATGCAGGGTAAGAGAGGTACGATGTAAATTTTGAAAAATTAAACCTTTAAATTAATTGAAAAACAATCCTACAGCTTGTTGCTAAGTGAGGGACTCACTGACAGTTAAATGGAGATTGTAGGACAGAAAATATCGCCTTTTCTGCCAGATTTCATGCAGAGATGTTGAAAGGCCACTGGTTGCATTCATGTATCTTTAAATCCAACTATCTGTTTATTTATTTAACAAACAGAGCTGATTCCCAGTATTAAACAGTTCCTCTGTTATGTAATGGCATTAGTTAAAATCTGCAGAAACAGTAAAGTGGTTGGGAAGAAAAAAATAGCCACTGTACTCACCATCAGTCTGACATTTAAGCATAATATCAGGCCAGTCATACTTGTTCAGCTTGGATTAATGTGGTGGGTGTAAGCTTGTGTTTTATTTATTTGTAAGTATTAGTGAATACAAAGCACTCAGGAATCAGTTGCATGTCTGTGAATATCTAAATATGACAATCAGATTTCTTACTCCTCTGCAAAAAACAAAAATATATAGACATGTAAAAGCTTTTTATTTGCAGTATTACACCATTTTTGGAATCTCTTTGTATTTTATGTGCTTGTTTTGATTGTGATTCATGCTCTAGACACATTTTTAAATGAAATGGCTTGAAAATGAAGTGTTGAGTGGATTGAAATACTAAAAAAGGTCTTCAGTACCACACCAGTAAAACTTTTTCTCCAAAACAGGATTTGTAGACAATTATGATGGGAAAAAAATCTACTTTATTTCTAATTAAAAAGAATGTTTACCTGAATTACAGGATATACTCTTAATAAAAATGCCACTATTTCATCATCTATATAAAATAAAGAAGAATGCTAAAAAAATCTTTGTAAAACACAAGAAAAAGAATCAATAATTTCAGCAATTCTTAAATTAAACTTACAGACTTTTACATCTATCAGTGGGAAGGAAAATATTTCATAAATGAATAACTAGAAGAAAAAAATTGAGGCACCTATTTGGATTTCCTAGCCTGAAATACTGTGAAAATCCTTGTAAAATTAAAGTTTGGGGGTAAAAAGTAGACAGGAGACGGTTTGCTGCTCAGATTGTCCTCCAGGTGTCACTACTGAGACAAAGAACTGCAGACCTAATTCAAGGTTGATGCAGAGGAGGCAGAGACAGCTTTTATCTTTGGGAGGCTGATTCCCATTAAACCAGCTGCAGTTCCCTGCAGATACAATCAATGAAGTGAAAGAAGCTGCAGTCCATCATGACAGAAGCACTTCTGTCGACCACAATCGTTTTCAGCTGCCACTGCAAAAGACAGAAATACTGACAGCTAAGATTAACTACTGTTCAGTGCTGTTTAATAAGTATGAAAAAATATATGCTTAATATTATAATCATTTAATCAACCTCTTGGATTGACTACAAAAATGTTAGAAGCAAATTTAGTATTCATTGTCTGTACATAAGATATTTATGTAAATATTGGGTCATTCACATGAGCTTTATATCTAAAAGAAAGTGGAAGAAAAATGTCAAGAAAAAATCTATAATAAAGACAACTTAAAGTTACACAACAGAGGGCCACTAAAACATTACTGTATTATGATACATCTAGCTCTCCACATTAATCACCAGTTACATATTAATTGTTGGAAAATTGAATGTAAAAGGGTTTTCATATGAAAAGATTTTCCGAGCACATCTTATCAAAAATGTTTCAAGTTAGTAAAGTGCATGTGCATTAGCTTCATCATGTAATTATCTAAGACTCAAGTAACTTGCTTTAGCTTATTTTTACAGCACAGGGTTCAATTCAAAGTCCTTTATTTTTTTTCCTAGATAGTTGAACAACATCTTTTTAACAAATGACACAAACTGGTAACAATGAAAACGTTCTGGATAACAAAAGGTAAAAATATAACAACTGTAACAGAAAACTGTGAAATGATACATCAAAAAAAGTTTGTTTCTTATTTTTTTAAATTAAGAACTACTGCTGAAAATTTTGCCCATCATTTTTCAACAACCTTTTTTTTTTTGTAATAAATTAAATAAACATTCTATTAATGTAATTAGAAATTTAGATTATTTACAAAAAGAAGAGTTTTTCAGATAAAAATTAAAACAACTTTGAGCCTCTTCTGTCTTCATTTTGGTGCCTCACTTCTTTGACATCATTTTCACAAACTCTGGAGGGAAAATAAACAAGAGATTGTTCAGCTAATTCATCCAAACAGAATAAAGGTGCCACACAACAACTTTTTCAATGAGGAAATTGAGAATTATGAATGATTCAGATTATTATTTATACTGTAATACAACAAATATACTACCAGCAACAAGGAAGCTATTTAGTCAGACTTTGTCGCTCTTCAAAGTGGACAGAAAATCTCAACAAAAGGAAAACTGAAAAACTTAACTGAACTCAGTTAAGCTCAAGACATTTAAACTTAAATCAAATCAAATCAAGTCAAATCAAGTCAAGTAAACTCAGATCAAGTCAGTTTAAATCAATAAACTGAAGGAAAACCATCTCAATTCAAGTGAACTCAAATAATGAAATTAAAATTTATTTCATTCAATACAATAAATTTCCCCACAGCAATAGTTAACAAGAAATTTAAAGGTCAGTTTAAGTCAAGGTCTCTTTATTTAACACAACTCATGTCAACTCATCAAATCAAAAAGGTCAAGTCAAGACAACTCAATTCAGCTCAGCTAAACTTGAGTTCAAGTCGCTTCATTTCCCCTAAAGTTAATTAAAACTCCAATCAAATCAGATCAAATCACATTAAAAAAATCAAGTCAACTCAAGTTAAATTAATTCATCTTCACAGACCTCAAATCAGTTCAGTTAGATTAATATAGATTTCATTCAATAAAACACATTTCACTATAGCAATAATTAATAACAAAAGTCAAGGTTTTTTGCACCATAATTCAATGACAAACAGTATCACTCTAAGTAATAAATCCTGACCCCTTTTCAATAAACTGCAGTCAGATTAAGGAAATCAGAAATGACCAGAGACCAATTTGGGGGAAATAAAAGTTTTCTACCAGCAGGAAGCCAGCAGATTACAATGTATTATTAGAAAGAAGTTAATTATAATCCTCTTTTATGTAACGTTGCCGCGTTCTGAACCACATTAATTATGCAATTTCAAAAAGCAATCCTCTGACTTCACATCTGAGTACAGATGGTTACATAATGCTGATATTTCACTGTGATTATGTCTTCTTCTTTCTTACCCTCAAAGTCAACCTTTCCATCTCCATTGTCGTCGACTTCTTTGACTACCTCTCCTATTTCTTTCTCACTCGTCTGCTCGCCTAACAGCTTTATCATAGCGAATTTCAGCTCTTCGGAGGTGATGGATCCGTCCCCATCTATATCAAACTACACAAAAAGAACCAATTTCATGCATTTTTAATAAGTACATTTAATATCACCAGTGGGGTTCCATGTTGCACATAGATATAAATAAAATGTACTATATGTTGAGCACACCTCTCTGAAAGCATCCCTGAGTTCTTTCAAGCCGATCATCCCGGCGGTTTCATCCAGAAGTTTGGGGGTCATCAGTTCCACAAAATCTTGAAAGTCTACCCGTCCCCCCACTACGCCAACAAGACAGTAAAATGACAAAAACGTTCAGTTTATGTTACATCACAGTGAGCTACTGTGACTGACATTATCATTTATACTCAATAGGTATACATTTATAAAACAGCCCAATGCAAATCCTGTAAACAGAGTTGTGCATTTAAATTGTTAAAAAGGTGAATTAGTTAATTTTTCTTGAGTATTTCGGGAAAACTTAAAAGAGATGCAATGACTGATTGTGGCATTCCTTTTAGAAAGATGACTTTAGCTTACATTATCTTTAATTATCTGCAGACAAGAGAAAGTAACATCAATGGAACGTCTTATATTTGACCTGGGATTAACCTAAATTGTTTTAATGACTTTAATACACAGTTTACTCACAGTTCATGTTAATGTTTTGACTCAGTTCAATCAGCTCCATCTCAGTGGGCATGTAGCCCATGGTTCTCATCAGGTTCCCCAAGTCTTTGCAGGTGATAAAACCATCCTTATCTTTATCAAACTCTATAAAAGCTTCACGTAGCTCTATAGATCACAAACAGAAAACAGAGAATTGTCAAAACTTAAATCTTCATTAACTCAGTGGTTAAACACAGCTGAAAACACTGTCTTGACATTACCTTCGAGCTCGTCCCGAGTGAGATTTCTTGTCTGTAAAGCAACAAAAACTTTGTTTCAAAGACAAACATTTACAGATTAAGTGATACATACAGTTACAGTATAATGTTATATTTTGTTCATTGCTGCACATTGTGTCCATTTACAAAATATATAAGCTTCATATATAAACCATATATTATTGGAAATGTATACATAATCAGAAATATATGCTAACAAGAAAATAACAATGTCAATAAAACTAAAATATGTCCATTTCATAGTTATCTTCTGGTAGTTTCATAAAAAAATTACAAAATTACACATTAAATATCTTGAATCTTTGTTGGTTGTTAAATCGTTGTATAAAATAATCTCTTGTCCTTTATTTATGTAATACATTTAATCAGTATTTTGTATTTCTTCAGCTCAGATCTTCTATGAGATTCTTAACTTTGGTCAAAATCTGGACGTGAGTGACGATTGCAATAAAAGTACAAAATCCAATGACATGGTTTTAAGTAAATTCAGTGTTTGAGCAGAAAGAAGTTGAGTACTCATAACTTCCCATAACTTGCAGAAAGTTTGCTCTTCTCAAACTGCAGTACAGTTATTTGACCTTTGTACAGTGAATCAAAGGTCACAAAAAAGCTGGCTGCAATAACAAAGATGCGAACACAAAGATTAGCCATTGATTGAATTTGAATTTGCTGAAATCATTTGGACTGGTCAAGAAACTAAACCAAAAAGCACATGCTGCACCCTTTACTGTTAAATCATCAAACTCTCCTGACTTACTTGTCTCCTCTTTGCTCCTCCTCTGAGAAAGATGCAGGGCTGCTTAATGCTCATGATGAGATGCTGAGTCTAAATCCTCTTCTAACGGCTGTAGCTCACTAGAAAAATAAAAGAAACAAAATTTCCTGCCTTACATTCCACCAGCCTATATCTTCAGATGTGTTTGTTGAGGACGAGGATCTTTCTGTGTATGAATCCAGCAGTAGTGAACTCTGCAGCGATGTGCGGTGACGTCTCGTGTGGATTATCTTTTCAGCTTTTGTCCGGAGAGACAGCATAGGCTTAATGGGGACCATAGCTTCACACGGTCAGTGGCTGGAGGTTGGAGGCTGGTGTTTTTCTGCAGCAGTCATTGGACGAGAAGAAATGGCCACTTTAAATTGCCAGCCATGCACAAGGGCAATTCAGTCATGTTTTTGGACGGTGCGAGAAAGCCAGACTATGAAGAAATAAGACATAGCAGAACTAAGACATAACACAGACAATCACATTAATTTCATTTAATTATCTGTGCAGAACTTTGACAAAAACTGACAATGCAGATATTTTTTAGTCCAGCCCTCACAAAAAAAATAAAAATAAAAAATTCTCCACCTAACTAGTGATTTAAATGTCTAATTTCTTACTAGTAGAAATTTCTCTGGTAAACAACCCAATAGCAGGTGTAGTAGAGTAATACAACAGACAAATAAATGGTCTGAAATGCATAATAATTGCAAAAAGACAGATGATTAAACAAATGGAGCAAAGTTTAGCAGTCTAAATGTTGGGATCAAAAGTGTCAAATGTGGCAGAGAGATTCAACAAATCACTACTGTCAATTATTTTATCAGTTGCCATAGTAATGTTATTTGACTCCCAAATAATCCTAATTTAATTAGATATTGTGCAACAGAAAGAATGTCCCAACATTCATTCATTAATCCTGAGTCTCTCTCAGTTTTCACACTCCTTCAGCGTGCTTGTTTCCAAAAAGCTTCATGCCTACAAAGCAGAAAAACTCTAAAGGGAGTTAAAAACTTTGTCTAATGAAGTTTACAGTCAGATATTTTGGTCCTGTCAACAGTTGGAGGACTAGTTTTTGTGTGTGTGTGTGTATATGTCAGATATTTTGGTCCTGTCAACTGGGGGTTGACTAGTTTGTGTGTGTGTGTGTATATATATATATATATATATATATATATATATATATATATATATATATATAGCTATAAAATCAACTTCTTGTTGTCTTTATGGAAACGAATATTTTATTTTATTTTTAAAAATAAAGTATCCAAATATTATTTTATTTTTAAGTCAAGGTGGTTAGGACGAAGGACAATTAATCATCAATGGAGCAAAATCATCTAACATGAAAAATAAACCCTTAATCCTTCTTGTTTGTTTGTGTGATGCTGCTTTTCAAAGATACCATTTACGTGCTAAACCCCTGAGCCACCACAGCACGCCCCACGTTTGGAGGCCTTAGTCCTCGACGCGGACGTCGCGGGTTCGGCTCCCGGTCCCGGCGACCTTTGTCGCATGTCTTCCTCCTCTCCTTCCCCCCTTCCTGTCAGCCTACTTTCGCGGAAAAATGCGAGCCACTAGCGCCGCAAAAAAACTCTTCGGAGAAAAAAAAAAAGATACCATTTATGTTCCTCCTTTTGTAAATTATATATGAATGTAAATAGTTTAGAAGTACTTCCCTTATTTAAAGCAGTAAGGGGAAGGGCTTTTAAACCCTGCAAGTTACTGTGGCAGAACAACAAGAAGCTGGCTTATTTTTGACTGGAGCGCTAACGCTAACCAGAAACTAGCGGGCTTGCATTAACGCAGAATGACAAATCTAGAAATCTGGACTCTATTAGTTGCAGTCGCCATTCATGGTGAGAAGCACAAGTCTTTTATGTGCTGGATACTCTTTGGTAATTGTGTGTTTCTATGATTTTAGTCTTTTGTCCAACATCCTCTCCTTACTTTCAGGAGTTTTGGGTCAGATCAAACTGGAGCAGTCGCTCTCTGTGGTGAAAAAGCCCGGAGAAGCAGCAAAGATATCCTGCTCTGTGAATGGATTTGACGTGGCTAACGAGTTTGTTCACTGGACACGGCAAAAGACAGGGAGAGCTCTTGAGTGGATTGGAAGAAAGTCACTGTCAAGGCAAGAATATTCTTCATTCTTCAAAAGTCGTTTTACTCTCTCATATGATGCGTCCAGCAGCTCTGCACACCTCAGCATCAGGAGTCTGACAGAGGACGACTCTGCCCTGTACTTCTGTGCTCATACAGCACAGTGACTCACAACGCCACACCACCAGCGTAAAAACCTCCCAGAGAAAAACAAGTGATGACATCACAGCTATAGCATATTCTCATTCATATTTAATGTAGTGTACAAAAAGAATCAACTCAACATTAAGAAAAAGATTTAATTAATATTGGTTGTGAATGAGTGAAAATGTCAGAAAAATAATTCTGACTGATTTATATATATAAACAACTGGTGATCATAATTTAGTTACATTCCCTTCACAGTTAAAAATTTGGCTTCTGTGTTAAATTGTCAGAATTCACAATGAACTTAATCTCTTCCTCTTTGCACATCTGGAGTTGTTTTCTGACTTTCAGGGATGACGGAGTGCAACAGGTGCATCACCAGATGGGTGGCTTGATAATTTCCTTTTTCATTTCTACACAGCAACCCTAATCCTTAGTTTCCTTCTCAGGATTATTCTAATAAAAGTTTCAAACTGAATAAAGTTTTTTAACTAACTCTAGATTTGGGTTAGATTTCACTGCCTCTACAATAAGTACACTAAAAACAGAATTTAATTTGACAGTAGACCTAGAATAGTGGTTCCTCTGGCAGGAAAATATTCATGCAGCTGTTTTAATATTTCTCCCAGCATAGTCTGGGCCTAATCTGAGACCTTATTTCCTGCAGGACATACCCCTAAACAGCTACTTTTCTCTCTCCACAAAAGCATAAAAATCTCTACTAGAACTAGATCTCATTCTAGAACAAGATTCTGCATAGTTTAATGTAGATCTGACCTGGTTGTTTTGGTATGGTGGTTTATCACTGTGGTGGGCAGGAGGCTATGCCACTAAGAAATATGGCAATACAAAAAGCTACCAAAAGAAAGAGGTCAAAGCAAGAAATCATATTTTTTTCCAAAATTAAAAATGAAAGATAAGCTTGTTCCTGCTTAGTATATGTGTTGAAGGAAAAAAACAACAACTTATTTTAGCTCATAAAATCATAAAAAGTATGTTTGTGTGTAGATGTAAAAGTTTCTCTCTCTGTCGCTTCTGCACATAATTAAAAGCGCTGAAGTTTAATTGAATTACACAAATTCAAAAACTTACACCAGGATATTATGCTGATGTTAGAATATACCTGCTCTGTATTTTCTTTATCCGGATTTTAACATGTAACATGCTTTAACATGCTTGGTGTTTTTGTTCAGACAGTGAATGAGATGGCAGCACTGTGATGCCTTAGATTACTGGGGTGAAGGGACAAAGGTCACAGTGACTTCAGGTAAGCTGTATTTTCATGTAATAGTAGATATTAGAGTATGTTCTTGTTTTACTTTGTTATCGAATGAATTTGTTATCAAATTTCTGAAGGACATGATTACACAAACAGAAATTGTGTAATAAAAACAGCAGATTTTTATTATTTTACTTGACTTTAACTACAAGGTGTGCAAATTCACACATAAAGAAAAAGCTGTGATGCTAACTTAAAAAAGAAAAAAACATAAAGTGATGCAAAAAAATCAACATGCACAACTTTCTAATTTTCCTGCACATAGGATTTTAAAATATATTTACATTTATTGTTAAATAAAAGTGTTGTTGAATAGTGGGATACAATTAGTGGGAGCTAATGACAGTGTAAAGAGTCCTATGTAATTATTTTGTACAAATAAAATGTAAAATCTTAAATGAAAAAAAATGATGTAGAATGTATCTTTTTATTTTACTTGTTTACTTATTGGAGGATTAAGGAAGTTTAACAGCACAGTTTTAAATATTTATTAGTTGTAAACATTAGAATTTGGCTCTGGGAATCAAAGAGTAAATATATATTAATGATTATTGTTCAGTTAATTACGTTAGGTCTTTCCTAATGTTTTTTTTTTTTATTATTATTTTTTCTTGACAGAACCACCTGTACCTCCGGTTCTGGTCCCGATGGTTTGGTTCAGTCCTGCATCTGGAGATAAAGTCACCCTCAGCTGCCTGGCTCTTGACTTCTACCCACAGAGTCTTTCTTTTGAGTGGAGCGATGCGAGTGGAGCGCCGCTGGTTTCTGAACGTCATCCTGCAGTAGAAACAAACAACAGATTTACAGAAGTCAGTTTGGTTCAAATGTCCAGATCTGAAGCAAATCTAAAGTCTTATCAATGTTCAGTGACTCATCCTGGTGGCACCAAGACTGTGAATGTTAAAAGTAAGTAGTTTGTAATTAGTTGTAGTATTTTAAATTCTATTGGATCCTGATTTTTTCCTGTCTTTTTCTTAATAATATTTTTTATGCCATTTAAACAGATCTGACTCACACTGAAAATTTTTCTCTGCTCTTCCTCACTCAGAGGCCTCCTGTCACCCAAAACTGACTTTGCTCTCTGTGACAACTGGAGATGGTCAGACACTAGTGTGCATCATTGAGGATTTTTCTTCTGAAAATCTATCAGTCAAATGGAAAAAGAATGGCAATGAGGTTTCTGGACACAATGAATGGCCTCCCAAAAAACTCGGAGACTCGTATTCAGCCGCCAGCGTCCTAAAGTTGAAAAGCTCTGACTGGGACAGTGAAGCTGTTTACTCATGTGAAGTGACTCACCTTGGAAAAACTTACACAAAGAAAGCTTCCAAAGGTAAAGTGTGTCTCAGATATTGACAAATTTTAATTTTGTGAACAGATCAAATCTTTTGATGTGATTTGCATTTAAATTATTTATTTCTGTTTTGCAGCTCCTATCACAGTGACACTGAATCCTCTGAGTCCTAAAAAAAAATTCATCAACAACCAGGCAGAGTTAGAGTGTATCGTCCCAATGGAGGTATGTTACTCATAAATAGAGCCGATAACAGAGGGGATATAGAGTTCAGATTGCCATTAAATAGCCTACATATGCAGAGCATTTTTACAACTGTAAAAATATCTATGCCTTTTGATCTTTTTGACATTTTGGGATTCTTCTCATAGTTTCATAGATCCTCACTGTGGAGCTCCTCCAGAGTTACCATGGGCTTTTGAATACATGCACACACCACACTTCTTAGATTTATATTGGTGAGAAATGTTGAAAGCCATGTTTTCTCTTTGCATTCACATTAAAGTCATACTGTACTTTCTGTTGGGCTTTCAGATAAAATACCAATAAAATTCACTGAGGTTTGTGTTTGTGGTGGGAGTTAACATAAAAAATGGATTAATATTTTTCAAGGGGCTGTCTTCAGTCTTAATAAAAAGATTTATGGTTTGAACTTGATCAGTAAACAGTTTTTTTATTTCTTTCAGACGGCACAGAGCCAAAAGTAACAGGCCACGTGCTTCCAGAGGAGGATATTGGCCAAGAAGCATCAGCTCAGGTCACTCTGGTGTGTTTGGTTTCCAGTGATGTGCTTCAGGATTACTATATCGCCTGGACTGAAGATGTCAGACAAAATAGCTCAGCGTATTATGACGGCATCGACTTTCCACCAAGGAAGACCAAAAATGGCTACTCAGTTGTAAGTGTTTACACCACCACCAAGGAGAAGTGGAGCGGAGGCTACGTCTTCTACTGCAACGTGTGGCCTGCCGGCCGTGGGAACCACATGAAACCCAGTGGCGTGTCTCAGGCCAATGGTAACGCTACTGAGTGTGATGACTAGATTCAGCTTTTAAACGTGACATATTTTTGCAAATATGTTGTTCTGTCCTTGTGAAAGTGTGTCTTTTGTGAATATTCTCAAGTCATTTGTCTGTTTTGTTGTTGTTCTGTTCAGTTTTCAACAATGACTTGTGTCTGTCAAAGTGTCCAGCTGTCAAATGTTTTAAATAAATGTTGCATGGAAATACTTTGTTGTATGCTTGTGAATAAATAACAAAGGAGAAAATAAATAATAATCAGAGTTTTAAAATATTGGGAAAGTTTAAAAAAATCAATATATATATATATTTTTAAAATGACAACTAGCTTAGAAAACTTTTAGTCAACCTATTGTCACAGTTTTTTTCTTTATATGGATCTAATGAGAAAGAACTGAGGTGCAAGAAAACCCATCCATCCATTGTTTATACCTGCTTATCCTTGCTTGGCCACAGGGTGGCAGGTGTCCCATCTCTTGGTCATTAGGTGGAAGGTGAGGCCACCCCAGACAGGTCACCACAGGAAAGACCATCACACACAGAAACCACTTAAACTTACAGACATGTTTTTGGTCTTTGGGAGGAAGTCAGAGTGTATGGAGAGAACCAGCACATGCACAGAGTGAACATGCAGAGTCCATGCAGAAAGATCATGGCCTTCTTGTTACTAGGCAGCAGTGCTAAACTATGCATATTTTTTGTACTTAGAAATATTTTTTCTTTATTGCATACATTAGTGCCTTGCAAAAATATTCAAACCTTGTAAACTTTTATTTTGCCATATTACAGCCAGAAGTTTCAGCGTATTTTTAAAAAGTATTTTTCTTATCAATTCAAATTAAAAATATCAAATAACTGATGTGATACGAAATAGATGCATAACAATAGATACATGGTTTTCAGCCAACAATGACTGACTGATATGTTTTTATAAACATCTGAAAAATCTACATACATATGTATACAACCTCCTTTACTTTGATACCCTAAAGCTAAATCCGGTGCAACAACTTCCCTTCAGACTTCACTGTCAGAACTAGTAAATAAAATTCTACATATGGAATTTATCTAATTGGTTCCTGTTGTGTTTTTATCAGATTTTTCCGGTCTGACATTCGCTCTGAGCGGCAAAGATAAAGGTGGTGATGAAGATGAATACAGCAGCCTTTGGTTCATGGCCTCGTCTTTCCTGTTCCTCTTCATATTCAGTCTGTCATACAGCTTAATGCTCACCCTGCACAAGGTAAATTTCCTGGCTGTTGTTGTTTGCTGATAGAACAGAAAAAATATATTATTTTTTAATGTACAATAACTTAATGTCTCTTAATGTTGCAGAACTGCAGCAACGTTTTTGCAAGATGTATACATTTTTTATTAGCTTTTTTTCTTTTCTTTTTTTAGATGAAACAAGAGCAGAGGAACGTGTAATCTTTTCTTTTCTATTTGAATGGATGAACCATCACAAAGCTGTGCATTTACAGTCAGATCTGTTTATGCTTTTAACATATATTCTTCAAAAATATAGCAGTTATCTGCTTTCTTAAAAATGCACATTAGTAATTTTATGTTTGTACAGTAGCTATCAAAGTGCTGCCATCCTAAAAGTGCTGTAATGTTGCTTACATTTAAATACAGTATACTGACGATCTTTTAACAATCTGACATAAGTTTCCACATACACATTTCCACATGCTTTCATTTTTTAGTGCTGGAGATAACAACGTACAACAAGAATCACTGTTATGGCATCTTTTGTAGTTGTTAATTTTGATGTGTGTTGAAAACATTAAATATGTAAATTACAAACAAGAACTTTTGAGGTTTTCTTTTTACCAGATCAGAGAAGACATCAGTTTTTTTGGGATACCGACCCTTGAAGCCATTATAGCGTGACCGGCCGTTATCAGTTAAGTGTGGTAGGTTTTCAGTTTCCCTTCAGAGCCGATTCCTCTTTCTCTGTGTACCTCTGAGAAAACACCTGCAGCTGTGAAACTTTGTGAAAACCACGAGAAATATAAATAAACCTTTCAGACGGCAGAAACGCATCTGACTCCTTTCATTTGAATGTCAGCTGTAGCTCTCAGTTCAAGTTGCTTCCTGACTTACATCTTGACATAAAATGATCAAGCAATAGATCAGTGAAGGAAATACCTCATATTTTGTGACTTTCTTTTTGATGAAACATTAAAAATGTAAGATATCAACCTTTTAGGCTTTTGTCTTCACCCCTCATTTGAGCTCGGATAACTCCTCAACACATCCTGTTGACACACACACACACACACACACACACACACACACACACACACACACACACACACACACACACACACACACACACACA